>JAJHUQ010000040.1:4365000-4380000 GCA_035773235.1 Eospalax fontanierii | reverse complement strand
ACCCTAAACCTAATGCCTAACCCCTAACAACAAACGTTAACCCAAACCCTAACCCGAACCCTAACCCAATCCAAACCCTAACCCTAAACCTAACCCTAATCCAAACACTAAACCTAACGCTAATCCTAAATCTAACCCTAACCCTAAACCTAACCCTATTTATTACCCTAACCCTAAACCTAACCTTAACCCAAACCATAACCCTAACACTAACTATAAACTTAACCCTAACCCTAAGCCTAAACCTAACCTAACCCTAATCCTTACCCTAACCCTAAACCTAACCTTAACCCAAACCATAACCCTAACCCTAACCGTAAACTTAACCCTAACCCTAACCCTAACCCTAACCCTAAACCAAACCCTAATCCTATCGCTAACTCTTACCCTAACCTTAATCAAACCATAACACTAATCCTAACGTTAACCCTAACGCTAAACCTAAGCCTAACTCAAACTCAAAACCTAAACCTAACCCTAAACCTAACCCAAACCTTAACCCTAACACTAACACTAACACTAACCCTAACACTAACCCAAACCGTAACGCTATCCCTAACCCAAACCAAAACCCTAACCCTAACTCTAATCCTAATCCTAACCCTAACACTAACCCTAACCTTAACCCTATCCCTAACCCTAACTCAAACCCTAACCCTAACCCTAACCCAAACCCTAACCCTAAACCTAATCCTAACCCTTATCCTACCCTTAACCGTAACCCAAAAAATTACACTAACCCTAACCCAAACCCTAACCCAAACCCTAACCCTAACTCTAACCCAAAACCTAACCCTAACACAAACCCAAACCCTAAACCTAATACTAACCCTAACCCTAATCCTAACCCTAACCCTAACCCAAAAACTAACCCTAACCCGAACCCTAACCCAAACCCTATTTCTAACCCTAACCCTAAACCTAACCCTATACCTAACCATAACCCTAAACCTAACTTTAAACCAAACCCTAACCCAAACCCTAACCCTAAACCCTAACGCAAACTTTAACCCTAACCCTAACCCTAACCCTAACCCAAACCCTAACCCTAACCCTAACCCAAACCCAAACCCTAACCCTAACTCTAACACTAACCCAAAACCTAAACCTATCCCTCACCCAAACCCTAAACAAACCCTAACATTAACACTAACCCTAACCCTATTCCTAACCCTAACCCTAACCCTAACCCTAACCCTAACCCTAAACCTATTCCTAACCCTAACCCTAACCCTAACCCTAACCCTAACCCTTTACCTAACACTAACCCTAACCCTAACCTTAAACCAAACCCTAACGAAACTATAACCCTAAACCTAACCGTAACCCAAACCCTAACCCTAAACCTAACCCTAACCAAAACCATAACCCTAAACCTAATCCTAATCCTAACCCTAACCCAAACCCTAATCCTAAACCTAACCCTAACCCAAAAAGTAAACCTTAGTCTAACCCTAACACTAACCCAAACCCTAACCCTAACCGTAATCCTAATCCTTACCTTAATGTTAACCCTGACTCAAACCCTAACCCTAAGCCAAAACCTAACACTAACACTAACGCTAACCCTAATCCTAAACCTAACACTACCCTAACCCAAACCCTAACCCTAACACTAACACTAACCCTAACACTAACCCAAAACCTAACCCAAACCCTAACCCTTACCAAAAGCCTAAACCTAACTCTAATCCTAACACTAACCCTAATCCTAACCATAACCCTAACCCTAATCCTAACCCGAACCCTAACCCTAACCCATACTCAACCCCTAACCCTAACCCTAACCCTAAATCAAACCCCAGCTCAATACCTAACCCTAACCCTAACCCTAACGCAAACCCTAACCCTAAACCTAACCCTAACCCTTTTCCTAACGCTAAGCCTAACCGAAAAAATAACCCGAACCCTAACCCAAACAATAACCCTAACCCTAACCCCAACCCAAACCCTAACCCTAACCGAAACCCTAACCCCAAACCTAATCCTAACCTTAATCCTAAACCTAACCCTAACCCAAAAACTAAACCTAACCCTAACCCTAAAACAAACCCTAAACCTAAAACTAACCCTAACCCAAACCCTAAGCCTAACCCTATTCCTAACCCTAACCCTAACCCTAAACTTAACCCAAAACCTAACCCAACTCCTAACCCTAAACCCTAACCCTAACCTTAACCCTAACCCTAACTCAAACCCTAACGCTAACTCGACCGCTAACCCAAAATCTAAACCTAACCCTAACCCAAACCCTAACAATAACAATAACCCTAACCCTATTCCTAACCCTAACCCTAATCCTAACTCTTACCCTATTCCTAACCCTAACCCTGACCCTAACCTTTACCCAAACCCTATCCCAAACACTAACCCTAAACCTAACCCTAAATCAAACCCTAACCCAAAACATAACCCTAACCCAAACCCTAACCCTAACACTAACCCTAACCCTAAAATAACGCAAAAAATAACACTAACCCTAACACAAACACTAACCCTAACTCTAATCCTAACCCTAAACCAAACCCTAACCCTAACCCAAACCCTAATCCTAAACCTAACACTAACCCTAATCCTAAACCTAACCCTAACCCAAAAACTAACCCTAACCCGAACCCTAACCCAAACCCTAATTTTAACCCTAACCCTAACCCAAACCGTAACACTAACCCTATTCCTAACCCTAAACCTAAACCTAAACTTACCCCAAACCCTAACTCAAACCCTAACCTTAAACCCTAACTCAAACCCTAACCATAAACCTAACCCTAACCCTAACCCTAACACTAAACTTAAACCAAACCCTAACCAAACCCTAACCCTAAATCTAACCGTAACCCAAACCCTAAACCTAACCCAAACCCTAACCCTAACCCTAATCCTAATCCTAACCGTAACCCAAACCCTAATCCTAAACCTAACCCTAACCCTAACCCAAAAAGTAAACCTTACCGTAACCCTAATCCTAAAACAAACCCTAACCCTAACCGTAATCCTCATTGTAACCTTACGTTAATCCTGACTCAAACCCTAACCCTAAACCAAACCCTAAACCTAAATCTAACGTTAACCCTAATCCTAAACCTAACACTAACCCTAACCCAAACCCTAACCCTAACACTAACACTAACCCTAACACTAACCCAAAACCTAACCCTAAACCTAACCCAAAACAAAAGGCTAACCTACCTCTAATCCTAACCCTAACCCTAATCCTAACCATAACCCAACCCTAACCCAAACCCTAAACCTAACCCTAATCCTAACTCTAACCCTAACCCAAATCCTAATCCTAACCCTAACCCCATCCGATACCCAACCCCTATACCTAATCCTTACCCTACACAAAAATCAAACTCAAACACTAACGCTAACCCTAACCCTAAACCTAACATAACACCTTACCCATAACCACAAACATTAACACAAACCCTAACCCTAACCCTAAGAAAAACCCAAACCCTAACCCTAACCCTAACCCAAAACCTAACCCTAACGCTAACCCTAAACCAAACCCTAACCCTAACCCTAACTCTAACCCTAAACCCTAACCCAAACCCTAACCCTAACCTTAACCCTAACCCTAACTCAAACCCTAACCCTAAACCTAACCCTAACCCTAATCCTAAAACTAACCCTAACCCAAAAACTAACCCTAACCCGAACCCTAACCCAAACCTTAATTCTAACCCTAACCCTAACCCTATTCTTAACCCTAACCCTAAACCTAACCTTAACCCAAACCCTAACCCAAACCCTAACCCTAAACCCTAACGCAAACCCTAACCCTAACCCTAACCCTAACCCTAACCCTAATCTTAAACCAAACCCTAATCAAACCCTAACGCTAAATCTAACCGTAACCCAAACACTAACCCTAACCCTAATGCTAACCCAAACCCTAAACCTAACCCTAATCCTAATCCTAACCGTAACCCAAACCCTAATCCTAAACCTAACCCTAACCCTAACCCAAAAAGTAAACCTTACCCTAACCCTAATCCTAACCCAAACCCTAACCCTAACCGTGATCCTAATCGTAACCTTAACGTTAACCCTGACTCAAACCCTAACCCTAAGCCAAACCTTAAACCTAACACTAACACTAACCCTAACACTAACCCAAAACCTAACCCCAAACCTAACCCAAACCAAAAACCTAACCCTAACTCTAATCCTAACACTAACCCTAATCCTAATCATAACCCTAACACTAACCCGAACCCTAAACCTAATCCTAACTCTAACCCTAACCCAAATCCTAACCCTAACCCTAACCCTAACCCATACCCAACCCCTAACACCAACCCTAACCTTAAACCAAACCCTAACTCAAACACTAACCCTAACCCTAACCCTGACCCTAACATAACCCCTTAGCCCTAACCCCAAACATTAGCACAAACCCTAACTCAAACCCTAACCCAAACCCAAACCCTAACCCTAACCCTAACCCCAACCCAAAACCTAACCCTAACGCTAACCCTAAACAAACCATAACCCTAACCCTAACCCTAACCCTATTCCTAACCCTAACTCTAACCCTAACCTTAACCCAAACCCTAACCCTAACACTAACCCTAACCCTAACCCTAACCGTAACCCTAACGCTAACTCTAAACCTAACACAAACCCAAACCCAAAACTTAACCCTAATCGTAACCCTAACCCTAATCCTAACCCTAACCCAAACCCTAAACTTAACATTAACCCTAACCCTAACACTAACCCAAATCAAATCCTAAACCTAACCCTGACACAAACCCTAAACCTAACACTACCCTTAACCCTAACACTAACCCAAACCCCAAACCTAACCCTAACCCAAACCAAAACCCTAACACTAACTCTAATCCTAACCCTAAACCTAAACCTAATCCGAACCCTAACCCTAACCCTAACCCTAACCCTAAATCAAACCCTAAACCTAACCCTAATCCTAACCGTAAACCTAACCCTAATCCTAGCCCTAACCCAAAGCCTAATCCAAACCCAACACCTAACCCTGACCCTAACCCTATTCCAAAACCTAACCCTAACCCTAACCCTAACCCTAACCCTAACCCTAATCCTAACTCTAACCCTAACCTAAAAACTAACCCTAACCCTAACCCAAACCGTAAACCAAAACCTAACCCTAACCCTAACCCTAACCCTAACCTTAAGCCAAACAATAACCCTAACCATAACCCTAAAACCTAACCCTAACCCTAACACTAACCCTAACCCTAACCCTCACGCTAACCCTAACCCTAACCCTAACCCAAACCCTAATCCTAATCGTAAACATAACTCAAAACCTAAACCTAACCCTAAACCTAACCCTATCCATAATCGTAACCTAACCCTAACCCTATCCATAACCCGAACCCAAAACCTAAACCTAATCCTAAACGTAAAACCTAACCCTAAACATAACCCTAACCCAAACCCAACCCTAACCCTAACCCAAACCCTAACCCTAACTCTAACCCTAACCCAAAACCTAAAGCTAAACCTAACCCAAACCCTAACCCCAAAACTAACAGTAACCCTAAACCTAACTCTATTCCTAACCATAACCCTAACCCAATCCCTAACCGTAACCCTAACCCTAACACAAACCCAAACCCTAAACCTAACCCTAACCCAAACCCAAACCCTAACTCTATCCCTAACCCAAACCCACACCGTGAAACTAACCCTAAACCTAATCACTAACCAATAACAACAAACGTTAACCCAAACCCTAACCCTAACCCTAACCCAATCCAAACCCTAAAACTAAACCTAAACCTAATCCAAACACTAAACCTAACGCTAATCCTAACCCTAACCCTAACCCTAAACCTAACCCTATTTCTTACCCTAACCCTAACCCTAACCTTAACCCAAACCATAACCCTAACCCTAACCGTAAACTTAACCCTAACCCTAACCCTAAGCCTAACCTTAAACTAAACCCTAATCCTATCGCTAACTCTTACCCTAACCCTAATCAAACCATAACACTAATCCTAACGTTAACCCTAACGCTAAAGCCAAACCTAACTCAAACTCAAAACCTAACCTTAACCCTAAACCTAACCCAAACCTTAACCCTAACACTAACACTAACACTAACCCTAACACTAACCCAAACCCTAATCCTAATCCTAACCCAAACCAATACCCTAACCCTAACTCTAATCCTAAACCTAACCCTAACCCTAACACTAACCCTAACCCTATCCCTAACCCTAACTCAAACCCTTACCCTAACCCTAACACAAACCCTAACCCTAAACCTAACTCTAACCTTTATCCTACCCTTAACCCTAACCGAAAAAATAACACTAACCCTAAAGCAAACCCTAAGGCTAACCCAAACCCTAACCCTAACTCTAACCCAAACCCTAACCCTAATGCAAACCCAAAACCAAAACCTAAACCTAACCCTAACCCTAAACCTAACACGAACCCTAACCCTAACCCTAACCCTAACCCTAACCCTAACCCAAACAATAAACCTAACCATAACATTAAAACCTAACCCTAACCCTAACCCTAACCCTAACCCTAACCCTCACCCTAATTATAACCCTAACCCTAACCCAAACCCTAAACCTAACCCTATTCCTAACCCTAACGCTAAACTTAACCTTAACTCAAACCCTAAGCCTAAGGCCTAACGCAAACCCTAACCCTAACCCTAACACTAACCCTAACCCTAACACTAACCCAAACCCTGACCCGAACCCTAACCCAAACCAAAACCCTAACCCTAACTCTAATCCTAACACTAAACCTAAACCTAAGCCTAACCCTAACCATAACCCTAAACCTAATACTAACCCAAAACCTAAACGTATCCCTAATCCTAACCGTAACCCAAACCCTAATCCTAGCCCTAACCCTAACTCTAACCCAAACCCAACCCCTAACCCTAACCCTAACCCAAAACCTAACCATAACCCTAGACCTAACCCTAACTCAAACCCTAACCCTAACCCTAACCCTGTTCCTAAACCTAACCCTAACCCTAACATTAAACCAAAACCTAACCCAAACCCTAAACCTAAACCCTAATCCTAACCTTAACTCTAACCCTAACTCAAACCCTAACCCGAACTCTAACCCTAACCCAAAACCTAAACCTAACCCTAACCCAAACCCTAACAATAACCCTAACCCTAACCCTATTCCTAACCCTAACCCTAACCCTAAACTTACCCTATTCCTAACCCTAACCCTAACCCAAACAATAAACCTAACCCTAACCCTAAACCTAACCCAAACCCTATCCCTATACCCTAACCCATTCCCTAACCCTAACCTTAACTCTAACCCTAACTCAAACCCTAACCCGAACTCTAACCCTAACCCAAAACCTAAACCTAACCCTAACCCAAACCCTAACAATAACCCTAACCCTAACCCTATTCCTAACCCTAACCCTAACCCTAAACTTACCCTATTCCTAACCCTAACCCTAACCCTAACCTTTTCCCAAACACTATGCCAAACACTAACCCTAAACCTAACCCTCACCCAAACCCTAACCCAAACCATAACCCTAACCCAAACCCTAACCCTAACACTAACCCTAACCCTAACACTAACCCAAAAAATAGCACTAAACCTAAACCAAACCCTAACCCTAACCCTAATCCTAACCCTAACCCAAACACTAACCCTAACCCAAACCCTAACCCTAAACCTAACCCTAACCCTAATCCTAAACCTAACCCTAACCCAAAAACTAACCCTAACCTGAACCCTAACCCAAACCCTAATTCTAACAGTAACCCTAACCGAAACCCTAACCCTAACCCTATTCCTAACCCTAAGGCTAAGGCTAAGCCTTTCCCAAACCCTAAGCCTACACCCTAACGCAAGCCCTAGCCCTACCGCTAACCCTAACCTTAAACCAAACCCTAACCAAACCTTAACCCTAAACCTAACCACAATCCAAACCCTAACCCTAACCCAAACCCTAACCCTAAACCTAATCCTAATCCTAACCCTAACCCAAACCCTAATCCTAAACCTAAACCTAACCCTAACCCAAAAAGTAAACCTTACCCTAACCCTAACCCTAACCCAAACCTGAACCCTAACCGTAATCCTAATCCTTACCTTAACGTTAACTCTGACTCAAACCCTAAACCTAAGCCCAACCCTAACACTAACACTAACGCTAACCCTAATCCTAAACCTAACACTAACCCTAACCCAAACCAAAAGCCTAACCCTTACTCTAATCCTAACCCTAACCCTAATCCTAACCATAACCCTAACCCTAACCCAAACCCTCACCCTAACCCTAATCCTAACTCTAACCCTAACCTAAATCCTAACCCTAACCCTAACCCATACTCAACCCCTAACCCTAACCCTAACCCTAAACCAAACCCTAACTCCAACCCGAACCCTAAGACAAACCCTAACACTAACACTAACGCTAACCCTAATCCTAAACCTAACACTAACCCTAACCCAAACCCTAAACATAACACTAACACTAACCCTAACACTATCCCAAAACCTAAACCTAACCCTAACCAAAAGCCTAAACCTAACTCTAATCCTAACCCTAACACTAATCCTAACCAGAACCCTAACCCTAACCCAAACCCTAACCCGAAACCTAAACCTTACCGTAATCCTAAACCTAACCCTAACCCAAAAACTAAACCTAACTCTAATCCTAACCCTAACCCTAATCGTAACCATAACCCTAACCCTAACCCAAACCCTAAACCTAAACATAATCCTAACTCTAACCCTAACCCTAACCCTAACACTAACCCTAACCCTAACACTAACCAAAACCCTAACCCTAACCCTAACCCAAACCAAAACCCTAACCCTAACTCTAATCCTAACACTAAACCTAAACCTAAGCTTAACCCTAACCCTAACCCTAAACCTAATCCTAACATAAAACCTAAACGTATCCCTAATCCTAACCGTAACCCAAACCCTAATCCTAGCCCTAACCCTAACCCTAACCCAAATCCAACCCCTAACCCTAACCCTAACCCTAACCCAAAACATAACCATAACTCTAACCCTAACTTTAACTCAAACCCTAACCCTAACCCTAACCCTGTTCCTAAACCTAACCCTAACCCTAACCTTAAACCAAAACCTAACGCAAACCCTAACCCTAAACCCTAACCCAAACCCTAATCCTAACCTTAACTCTAACCTTAACTCAAACCCTAACCCGAACTCTAACCCTAACCCAAAACCTAAACCTAACCCTAACCCAAACCCTAACAATAACCCTAACCCTAACCCTATTCCTAACCCTAACCCTAACACTAAACTTACCCTATTCCTAACCCTAACCCTAACCCTAACCTTTACCCAAACACTATGCCAAACACTAACCCTGAACCTAACCCTCACCCAAACCCTAACCCAAACCATAACCCTAACCCAAACCCTAACCCTAACACTAACCCTAACCCTAACACTAACCCAAAAAATAGCACTAAACCTAAACCAAACCCTAACCCTAACCCTAATCGTAACCCTAACCCAAACCCTAACCCTAAACCTAACCCTAACCCTAATCCTAAACTTAACCCTAACCTAAAAACTAACCCTAACCCGAACCCTAACCCAAACCCTAATTCTAACAGTAAACCTAACCCTAACCCTAACCCTAACCCTATTCCTAACCCTAACGCTAAACCTAACCTTTTCCCAAACCCTAAGCCTAAACCCTAACGCAAACCCTAACCCTAACCCTAACCCTAACCCTAACCTTAAATCAAACCCTAACCAAACCTTAACCCTAAACCTAACCACAACCCAAACCCTAACCATAACCCTAACCCTAACCCAAACCCTAACCCTAAACCTAATCCTAATCCTAATCCTAACCCTAACCCAAACCCTAATCCTAAACCTAACCCTAACCCTAACCCAAAAAGTAAACCTTACCCTAACCCTAACCCTAACCCCAACCCGAACCCTAACCGTAATCCTAATCCTTACCTTAACGTTAACCCTGACTCAAACCCTAAACCTAAGCCCAACCCTAACACTAACAATAACGCTAACCCTAATCCTAAACCTAACACTAACCCTAACCCAAACCAAAAGCCTAACCCTAACTCTAATCCTAACCCTAATCCTAACCTAACCACAACCCAAACCCTAACCCTAACCATAACACTACCCCAAACCCTAACCGTAAACCTAATCCTAATCCTAATCCTAACCCTAACCCAAACCCAAATCCTAAACCTAACACTAACCCTAACCCAAACCAAAAGCCTAACCCTAACTCTAATCCTAACCCTAACCCTAAACCTAAACATAACCCTAACCCTAACCCAAACCCTAAACCTAAACCTAATCCTAACTCTAACCCTAACCCAAATCCTAACCCTAACCCTAACCCATACCCAACCCCTAACCCTAACCCTAACCCTAAACCAAACCCTAACTCAAACCCTAACCCTAACCCTAAGGCAAAACCTAACCCTAAACCTAACCCTACCCCTTTTCCTAACGCTAACCCAAACCCAAAAAAAACCATAACCCTAACCCTAATACAAACCCTAACACAATCGCTAACCCTAAACCCAAACCCAAACCCTAATCCTAACCCTAACCCTAACCCTAACCCAAAACCTAACCCAAACCCTAACCCTAAACCCTAACCCAAACCCTAACCCTAACCTTAACCCTAAACTTAACTCAAACCCTAACCCTAACTCTAACCCTAACCCAAAAACGAAACCTAACCCTAAACCAAACCATAACAATAACCCTAACCCTAACACTATTCCTAACCCTAACCCTAACCCTAACCTTTACCCAAACCCTAACCCAAACACTAGCCCTAAATCTAACCCTAACCCAAACCCTAACACTAACCCAAACCCTAACCCTAAACCTAACCCTAACCCTAATCCTAAACCTAACCCTAACCCAGAAACTAACCCTAACCCGAACCCTAATCCAAACCCTAATTCGCACCCTAACCCTAACACAAACTGTAACCCTAACCCTATTCCTAACCCTAACCCAAAACCTAACGTTAACCCAAACCCTAACCCAAACCCTAACCCTAAACCCTAATGCAAACCCTAACCAAACCCTAACCCTAAATCTAACCCTAACCCAAACCCTAACGCTAAACCTAACCCTAACCCAAACCCTAACCCTAACCCTAATCCTAATCCTAACGGTAACCCAAACCCTAATCCTAAACGTAACCCTAACCCTAACCCAAAAAGTAAACCTTACCCTAACCCTAATCCTACCCCAAACCCTAACCCTGACCGTAATCCTAATCGTAACCTTAACATTAACCCTGACTCAAACCCTAACCCTAAGCCAAACACTAAACCTTAATCTAACACTAATCCTAATCCTAAACCTAACACTAACCCTAACCCAAACCCTAACCCTAACACTAACACTAACCCTAACACTAACCAAAACCTAACCCTAAACCTAACCCAAACCAAAAGCCTAACCCTAACTCTAATCCTAACCCTAACCCTAACCCTAAACCTAACCCTAACCCAAACCCTAAACCTAACCCTAATCCTATCTCTAACCCTAACCCAAATCCTAACCCTAACCCTAACCCTAACCCATACCCAACCCCTAACCCTAACCCTAACCCTAAACCAAACCCTAACTCAAACACTAACCCTAACCCTAACCCTAACCCTAACCTAACCCCTTACACCTAACCCGAAACATTAACACAAACCCTAACCCTAACCCAAACCCAAACCCTAACCCTAACCCTAACCCTAACCCTAACCTTAACCCAAACCCTAACCCTAACACTAACCCTAAACCTAACCCTAACCCTAACGCTAACCTTAACCCTATTCCTAACCGTAACCCTAACCCTAACCTTAACCCAAACCCTAACCCTAACACTAACCCTAAACCTAACCCTAACCCTAATGCTAACCCTAAACCTAACAGAAACCCAAACCCAAAACTTAACCCTAATCGTAACCCTAACCCTAACCCTAACTCTATTCCTAACCCTTACCCTAACCGTAACCTTAACCCAAACCCTAACCCAAACCCTAACCCTAACCCTAACCCTAAATCTAATCCCTCACCTCTAACAACAAACGTTAACCGAAACCCTAACCCGAACCCTAACCCAATCCAAACCCTAAACCTAAACCTAACCCTAATCCAAACACTAAACCTAACGCTAATCCTAAATCTAACCCTAACCCTAAACCTAACCCTATTTATTACCCCAACCCTAACCTTAACCTTAACCCAAACAATAACCCTAACCCTAACCATAAACTTAACACTAACCCTAACCCTAAACCTAAACCTAACCCTATTCCTTACCCTAAACCTTAACCTAACCTTAACCCAAACCATAACACTAACCCTAACCGTAAACTTAACCCTAACCCTAACCCTAAACCAAACCCTAATCCTATCACTAACTCTTACCCTAACCCTAATCAAACCATAACACTAATCCTAATGTTAACCCTAACGCTAAACCTAAACCTAACTCAAACTCAAAACCTAACCCTAACCCTAAACCTAACCCAAACCTTAACCCTAACACTAACACTAACACTAACACTAACACTAACCCTAACACTAACCCAAACACTAACCCTAAACCTAACCCTAACCCTTATAATACACTCAACTCTAACCCAAAAAATTACACTAACCCTAACCCAAAGCCTAACCCTAACCCAAACCCTAACCCTAACTCTAACCCAAACCCTAACCCTAACACAAACACATACCATAAACCTAATACTAACCCTAACCCTAACCCAAAAAAAACCCTAACCAGAACCCTAACCCAAAGCCTAATTCTAACCATAACCCTAACCCTAACCCTGTTCCTAATCAAAACCCTAAAACTAACCTTAAACCAAACCCTAACCCAAACCCTAACCCTAAACCCTAACGCAAGCTTTAACCCTAAACCTAACCGTAACCCTAACCCAAACCCTAACCCTAATTCTAACACTAACCCAAAAACCTAAACCTAACCCTAACCCAAACCCTAACGAAACCCTAACAATAACCCTAACCCTAACCCTATTCCTAACCCTAACCCTAACCCTAACCCTAACCCTAACCCTATTCCTAACACTAACCCTAACCCTAACCTTAAACCAAACCCTAACGAAACCCTAACACTAAATCTAACCGTACCCCAAACCCTAACCCTAACCCTAAATCTAACCGAAACCCTAACCCTAAACCTAATCCTACTCCTAGCCCTAACCCAATCCCCAATCCAAAACCTAACCGTAACCCAAAAAGTAACCGTTAGTCTAACCCTAACACTAACCCAAACCCTAACCCTAACAGTAATCCTAATCGTTACCTTAACGTTAACCCTGACTCAAACCCTAACCCTAAGCCAAAACCTAACACTAACACTAACGCTAACCCTAAACCTAACACTAACCCTAAGCCAAACACTAACCCTAACACTAACACTAACCCTAACACTAACCCAAAACCGAACCCTAACCCTAACCCTTACCAAAAGCCTAAACCTAACTCTAATCCTAAACCTAACCCTAATCCTAACCATAACCCTAACCCTAATCCTAACCCTAACCCTAACCCTAACCCAAACTCAACCCCTAACCCTAACCCTAACCCTAAATCAAACCCTAGCTCAATACCTAACCCTAACCCTAACCCTAACGCAAACCCTAACCCTAAACCTAACCCTAACACTTTTCCTAACCCTAAGCCTAAGTGAAAAAATAACCCGAACCCTAACCCAAACCCTAAACCTAACCCTAACCCCAACCCAAACCCTAACCCTAACCGAAACCGTAACCCGAAACCTAATCCTAACCGTAATCCTAAACCTAACCCTAACCCAAAAAGTAAACCTAACCCTAACCCTAACCCTAACCCTAACCCTAACCCTAACCCTAAGCCTAATCCAAACCCAACCCCTAACCCTAACCCTAACCCTATTCCAAACCCTAACCCTAACCCTAACCCTAACCCTATCCCTAATCCTAACTCTAACCCTAACCCAAAAACTAACCCTAACCCTAACCCAAACCGTAAACCAAACCCTAACCCTAACCCTAACCCTAACCCTAACCTTAAGGCAAACAATAACCCTAACCATAACCCTTAAACCTAACCCTGACCCTAACACTAACCCTAACACTAACCCTCACGCTAACCCTAACCCTAACCCTAACCCAAACCCTAATCCTAATCGTAAACATAACTCAAAACCTAAATCTAACCCTAAACCTAACCCTATCCATAATCGTAACCTAACCCTAACCCTATCCATAACCCTAACCCAAAACCTAAACGTAATCCTAAACGTAAAACCTAACCCTAAACATAACCCTAACCCAAACCCAACCCTAACCCTAAACCAAACCCTAACCCTAACTCTAACCCTAACCCTAACCCAAAACCTAAACCTAAACCTAACCCAAACCCTAACCCAAACACTAACAGTAACCCTAACCCTATCTCTATTTCTAACCATAACCCTAACCCAATCCCTAACCCTAACCCTAACCCTAACACAAACACAAACCCTAAAACTAAACCTAAACCTAACCCTAACCCAAATCCAAACCCTAACTCTATCCCTAACCCAAACCCACACCGTGAAACTAACCCTAAACCTAATCCCTAACCCCTAACAACAAACGTTAACCCAAACCCTATCCCTAACCCTAACCCAATGCAAACCCTAAAACTAAACCTAAACCTAATCCAAACACTAAACCTAACGCTAATCCTAACCCTAACCCTAACCCTAAACCTAACCCTATTTCTTACCCTAACCCTAACCCTAACCTAAACCCAAACCATAACCCTAACCCTAACCGTAAACTTAACCCTAACCGTAACCCTAAGCCTAACCCTAAACTAAACCCTAATCCTATCGCTAACTCTTACCCTAACCCTAATCAAACCATAACACTAATCCTAACGTTAACCCTAACGCTAAAGCTAAACCTAACTCAAACTCAAAACCTAACCCTAAAACTAAACCTAACC
>JAJHUQ010000040.1:4337500-4355000 GCA_035773235.1 Eospalax fontanierii | reverse complement strand
CCCTCACGCTAACCCTAACCCTAACCCTAACCCAAACCCTAATCCTAATCGTAAACATAACTCAAAACCTAAACCTAACCCTAAATCTAACCCTATCCATAATCGTAACCTAACCCTAACCCTATCCAGAACCCCAACCCAAAACCTAAACGTAATCCTAAACGTAAAACCTAACCCTAAACATAACCCTAACCCAAACCCAACCCTAACCCTAAACCAAACCCTAACCCTAACTCTAACCCTAACCCTAACCCAAAACCTAAACCTAAACCTAACCCAAACCCTAACCCAAACACTAACAGTAACCCTAACCCTATCTCTATTTCTAACCATAACCCTAACCCAATCCCTAACCCTAACCCTAACCCTAACACAAACACAAACCCTAAAACTAAACCTAAACCTAACCCTAACCCAAACCCAAACCCTAACTCTATCCCTAACCCAAACCCACACCGTGAAACTAACCCTAAACCTAATCCCTAACCCCTAACAACAAACGTTAACCCAAACCATAACCCTAACCCTAACCCAATCCAAACCCTAAAACTAAACCTAAACCTAATCCAAACACTAAACCTAACGCTAATCCTAACCCTAACCCTAACCCTAAACCTAACCCTTTTTCTTACCCTAACCCTAACCCTAACCTAAACCCAAACCATAACCCTAACCCTAACCGTAAACTTAACCCTAACCGTAACCCTAAGCCTAACCCTAAACTAAACCCTAATCCTATCGCTAACTCTTACCCTAACCCTAATCAAACCATAACACTAATCCTAACGTTAACCCTAACGCTAAAGCTAAACCTAACTCAAACTCAAAACCTAACCCTAACACTAAACCTAACCCAAACCTTAACCCTAACACTAACACTAACACTAACCCTAACAATAACCCAAAACCTAACCCTAACCCTAACCCAAACCAAAACCCTAACCCTAACTCTAATCCTAAACCTAACACTAACACTAACACTAAACCTAACCCTATCCCTAACCCTAACTCAAACACTAACCCTAACCCTAAGCCAAACCCTAACCCTAAACCTAACTCTAACCTTTATCCTACCCTTAACCCTAACCCAAAAAATAACACTAACCCTAACGCAAACCCTAACCCTAACCCAAACCCTAACCCTAACTCTAACCCAAACCCTAACCCTAAGGCAAACCCAAAACCAAAACCTAAACCTAACCCTAACCCTAATCCTAACCCTAACCCTAACACAAAAACTAATCCTAACCCGAACCCTAACCCAAACCCTAATTCAAACCCTAACACTAACCCTAACCCTAAACCTAACTGTAACCTTTATCCTACCCTTAACCCTAACCCAAAAAATAACACTAACCCTAACCCAAACCCTAATCCTAACCCTAACCCTAACCCTAACGCTAACCCAAACAATAAACCTAACCATAACCCTAAAACCTAACTGTAACCCTAACCCTAACCCTAACCCTAACCCTAACCGTAATTATAACCCTAACCCTAACCCAAACCCTAACCCTAACCCTATTCCTAACGCTAACGCTAAACCTAACCTTAACCCAAACCCTAAGCCTAAACCCTAACGCAAACCCTAACCCTAACCCTAACACTAACCCTAACCTTAAACCAAACCCTAACCAAACCTTAACCCTAAACCTAACCACAACCCAAACCCTAACCCTAAATCTAACACTAACCCAAACCCTAACCCTAAACCTAATCCTAATCCTAACCCTAACCCAAACCCTAATCCTAAACCTAACCCTAACCCTAACCCAAAAAGTAAACCTTACCCTAACCCTAACCCTAACCCTAACCCAAACCCTAACCCTAACCGTAATCCTAATCCTTACCTTAACGTTAACCCTGACTCAAACCCTAAACCTAAGCCCAACCCTAACACTAACACTAACGCTAACCCTAATCCTAAACCTAACACTAACCCTAACCCAAACCAAAAGCCTAACCCTAACTCTAATCCTAAACCTAACCCGAATCCTAACTCTAACCCTAACCCAAATCCTAACCCTAACCCTAACCCATACCCAACCCCTAACCCTAACCCTAACCCTAAACCAAACCCTAACTCAAACCCGAACCCTAAGCCAAACCCTAACACTAACAGTAACGCTAACCCTAATACTAAACCTAACACTAACCCTAACCCAAACCCTAAACATAACACTAACACTAACACTAACACTATCCCAAAACCTAACCCTAACCCTAACCAAAAGCCTAAACCTAACCCTAATCCTAACTCTAACCCTAACCCTAACCCTAACCCTAACCCTAACACTAACCCTAACCCTAACACTAACCAAAACCCTAACCCTAACCCTAACTCAAACCAAAACCCTAACCCTAACTCTAATCCTAACACTAAACCTAAACCTAAGCCTAACCCTAACCCTAACCCTAAACCTAATCCTAACCCAAAACCTAAACGTATTCCTAATCCTAACCGTAACCCAAACCCTAATCCTAGCCCTAACCCTAACCCTAACCCAAACCCAACCCCTAATCCTAACCCTAACCCTAACCCAAAACCTTACCATAACCCTAACCCTAACCCCAACTCAAACCCTAACCCTAACCCTAACCCTGTTCCTAAACCTAACCCTAACCCTAACATTAAACCAAAACCTAACCCAAACCCTAACCCTAACCTTAACTCTAACCCTAACTCAAACCCTAACCCGAACTCTAACCCTAACCCAAAACCTAAACCTAACCCTAACCCAAACCCTAACAATAACCCTAACCCTAACCCTATTCCTAACCCTAACCCTAACCCTAAACTTACCCTATTCCTAACCCTAACCCTAACCCTAACCTTTACCAAAACACTATGCCAAACACTAACCCTAAACCTAACCCTCACCCAAACGCTAACCCAAACCATAACCCTAACCCAAACCCTAACCCTAACACTAACCCTAACCCTAATACTAACCCAAAAAATAGCACTAAACCTAAACCAAACCCTAACCCTAACCCTAATCCTAACCCTAACCCAAACACTAACCCTAACCCAAACCCTAACCCTAAACCTAACCCTAACCCTAATCCTAACCCTAACCCTAACCCAAAAACTAACCCTAACCCGAACCCTAAACCAAACGCTAATTCGAACAGTAACCCTAGCCCAGACCCTAACCTTAACACTAGTCCTACCCCTAACCGCAAACCTAACCTTTTCCCAAACCCTAAACCTAAACCCTAACGCAAACCCTAACCCTAACCCTAACCCTAACCTTAAACCAAACCCTAACCAAACCTTAACCCTAAACCTAACCAAAACCCAAACCCTAACCCTAACCCTAACCCTAACCCAAACCCATACCCTAAACCTAATCCTAATCCTAATCCTAACCCTAACCCAAACCCTAATCCTAATCCTAACCCTAACCATAACCCAAAAAGTAAACCTTACCCTAACCCTAACCCTAATCCAAACCCGAACCCTAACCGTAACCCTAATCCTTACCTTAACGTTAACCCTGACTCAAACCCTAAACCTAAGCCCAACCCTAACACTAACACTAACGCTAACCCTAATCCTAAACCTAACACTAACCCTAACCCAAACCAAAAGCCTAACCCTAACTCTAATCCGAACCCTAACCCTAATCCTAACCATAAGCCTAACCCTAACCCAAACCCTAAACCTAACCCTAATCCTAACTCTAACCCTAACCCAAATCCTAACCCTAACCCTAACCCATACCCAACCCCTAACCCCTACCCTAACCCCAAACCAAACCCCAACTCAAACCCCAACCCTAAGCCAAACCCTAACACTAACACTAACGCTAACCCTAATCCTAAACCTAACACTAACCCTAACCCAAACCCTAAACATAACACTAACACTAACCCTAACACTATCCCAAAACCTAACCCTAACCCTAACCAAAAGCCTAAACCTAACTCTAATCCTAACCCTAACCCTAATCCTAACCAGAACCCTAACCCTAACCCAAACCCTAACCCGAAACCTAATCCTTACCGTAATCCTAAACCTAACCTTAACCCAAAAACTAAACCTAACTCTAATCCTAACCCTAACCCTAATCGTAACCATAACCCTAACCCTAACCCAAACCCTAAACCTAACCCTAATCCTAACTCTAACCCTAACCCTAACCCTAACCCTAACCCTAACCCTAACCCTAACACTAACCGAAACCCTAACCCTAAACCTAACCCAAACCAAAACCCTAACCCTAACTCTAATCCTAACACTAAACCTAAACCTAAGCCTAACCCTAACCCTAACCCTAAACCTAATCCTAACCCAAAACCTAAACCTATCCCTAATCCTAACCGTAACCCAAACCCTAATCCTAGCCCTAACCCTAACCCAAACCCAACCCCTAACCCTAACCCTAACCCTAACCCAAAACCTAACCATAACCCTAACCCTAAACCTAACTCAAACCCTAACCCTAACCCTAACCCTGTTCCTAAACCTAACCCTAACCCTAACAGTAAACCAAAACCTAACCCAAACCATAACCCTAAACCCTAACCCAAACCCTAATCCTAACCTTAACTCGAACCCTAACTCAAACCCTAACCCGAACTCTAACCCTAACCCAAAACCTAAACCTAACCCTAACCCAAACCCTAACAATAACCCTAACCCTAACCCTATTCCTAACCCTAACCCTAACCCTAAACTTACCCTATTCCTAACCCTAACCCTAACCCTAACCTTTACCCAAACACTATGCCAAACACTAACCCTAAACCTAACCCTCACCCAAACCCTAACCCAAACCCTAACCCTAACCCAAACCCTAACCCTAACACTAACCCTAACCCTAACACTAACCCAAAAAATAGCACTAAACCTAAACCAAACCCTAACCCTAACCCTAATCCTAACCCTAACACAAACACTAACCCTAACCCAAACCCTAACCCTAAACCTAACCCTAACCCAAAAAGTAAACCTTAATCTAACCCTAACACTAACCCAAACCCTAACCCTAACCGTAATCCTAATAGTTACCTTAACGGTAACCCTGACTCAAACCCTAACCCTAAGCAGAAACCTAACACTAACACTAACGCTAACCCTAATCCTAAACCTAACACTAACCCTAACCCAAACCCTAACCCTAACACTAACACTAACCCTAACACTAACCCAAAACCTAACCCTAACCCTAACCTTTACCAAAAGCCTAAACCTAACTCTATTCCTAACCCTAACCCTAATCCTAACCATAACCCTAACCCTAATCCTAACCCTAACCCTAACCCAAACTCAACCCCTAACCCTAACCCTAAATCAAACCCTAGCTCAATACCTAACCCTAACCCTAACCCTAACGCAAACCCTAACCCTAAACCTAACCCTAACACTTTTGCTAACCCTAAGCCTAACCGAAAAAATAACCCGAACCCTAACCCAAACCCTAACCCTAACCCTAACCCCAACCCAAACCCTAACCCTAACCGAAACCCTAACCCGAAACCTAATCCTAACCGTAATCCTAAACCTAACCCTAACCCAAAAAGTAAATCTAACCCTAAACCTTACCCTAACCCTAACCCTAACCCTAACCCTAAGCCTAATCCAAACCCAACCCCTAACCCTAACCCTAACCCTATTCCAAACCCTAACCCTAACCCTAACCCTAATCCTAACTCTAACCCTAACCCAAAAACTAACCCTAACCCTAACCCAAACCGTAAACCAAACCCTAACCCTAACCCTAACCCTAACCCTAACCCTAACCTTAAGCCAAACAATAACCGTAACCATAACCCTAAAACCTAACCCTAACCCTAACACTAACCCTAACCCTAACCCTCACGCTAACCCTAACCCTAACCCTAACCCAAACCCTAATCCTAATCGTAAACATAACTCAAAACCTAAACCTAACCCTAAACCTAACCCTATCTATAATCGTAACCTAACCCTAACCCTATCCATAACCCTAACCCAAAACCTAAACGTAATCCTAAACGTAAAACCTAACCCTAAACATAACCCTAACCCAAACCCAACCCTAACGCTAACTCAAACTCTAACCCTAACTCTAACCCTAACCCAAAACCTAAACCTAAACCTAACCCAAACCCTAACCCAAACACTAACAATAACCCTAACCCTAACTCTATTCCTAACCATAACCCTAACACAATCCCTAACTAACCCTAACCCTAACACAAACCCAAACCCTAAAACTAAACCTAAACCTAACCCTAACCCAAACCCAAACACTAACTCTATCCCTAACCCAAACCCACACCGTGAAACTAACCCTAAACCTAATCCCTAACCCCTAACAACAAACGTTAACCCAAACCCTAACCCTAACCCAAACCCAATCCAAACCCTAAAACTAAACCTAAACCTAATCCAAACACTAAACCTAACGCTAATCCTAACCCTAACCCTAACCCTAAACCTAACCCTATTTCTTACCATAAACCTAACCCTAACCTTAACCCAAACCATAACCCTAAACCTAACCGTAAACTTAACCCTAACCCTAACCCTAAGCCTAAGGCTAAAGTAAACCTTAATCCTATGGCTAACTCTTACCCTAACCCTAATCAAACCATAACACTAATCCTAACGTTAACCCTAACGCTAAACCTAAACCTAACTCAAACTCAAAACCTAACCCTAACCCTAAACCTAACCCAAACCTTAACCCTAACACTAACACTAACACTAACCCTAACACTAACCCAAACCCTAACCCTAACACTAACCCAAACCAAAACCCCAACCCTAACTCTAATCCTAAACCTAACCCTAACCCTAACACTAACCCTAACCCTATCCCTAACCCTAACTCAAACACTAACCCTAACCCTAACCCAAACCCTAACCCTAAACCTAACTCTAACCTTTATCCTACCCTTAACCCTAACCCAAAAAATAACACTAACCCTAACGCAAACCCTAACCCTAACCCAAACCCTAACCCTAACTCTAACCCAAACCCTAACCCTAATGCAAACCCAAAACCAAAACCTAACCCTAACCCTAACCCTAATCCTAACCCTAACCCTAACACAAAAACTAATCGTAACCCGAACCCTAACCCAAACCCTAATTCAAACCCTAACCCTAACCCTAACCCTAAACCTAACTGTAACCTTTATCCTACCCTTAACCCTAACCCAAAAAATAACACTAACCCTAACCCAAACCCTAACCCTAACCCTAACCCTATTCCTAACCCTAACCCTAACCCTAAACTTACCCTATTCCTAACCCTAACCCTAACCCTAACCTTTACCCAAACACTATGCGAAACACTAACCCTAACCCTAACCAAACCCTAACCCTAACCCAAACCCTAACCCTAACACTAAACCTAACCCTAACACTAACCCAAAAAATAGCACTAAACCTAATCCAAACCCTAACCCTAACCCTAATCCTAACCCTAACCCAAACACTAACCCTAACCCAAACCCTAACCCTAAACCTAACCCTAACCCTAATCCTAAACCTAACCCTAACCCTAATCCTAAACCCAACCCTAACCCAAAAAGTAAACCTTAGTCTAACCCTAACACTAACCCAAACCCTAACCCTAACCGTAATCCTAATCGTTACCTTAACTTTAACCCTGACTCAAACCCTAACCCTAAGACAAAACCTAACCCTAACACTAACGCTAACCCTAATCCTAAACCTAACACTAACCCTAACCCAAACCCTAACCCTAACACTAACACTAACCCTAACACTAACCCAAAACCTAACCCTAACCCTAACCCTTACCAAAAGCCTAAACCTAACTCTAATCCTAACCCTAACCCTAATCCTAACCATAACCCTAACCCTAATCCTAACCCTAACCCTAACCCTAACCCAAACTCAACCCCTAACCCTAACCCTAATCCTAAATCAAACCCTAGCTCAATACCTAACCCTAACCCTAACGCAAACCCTAACCCTAAACCTAACCCTAACACTTTTCCTAACCCTAAGCCTAACCGAAAAAATAACCCGAACCCTAACCCAAACCCTAACCCTAACCCTAACGCCAACCCAAACCCTAACCCTAACCGAAACCCTAACCCGAAAACTAATCCTAACCGTAATCCTAAACCTAACCCTAACCCAAAAAGTAAACCTAACCCTAACCCTTACCCTAACCCTAACCCTAACCCTAAGCCTAATCCAAACCCAACCCCCAACCCTAACCCTAACCCTATTCCAAACCCTAACCCTAACCCTAACTCTAACCCTAACCCTAATCCTAACTCTAACCCTAACCCAAAAACTAACCCTAACCCTAACCCAAACCGTAAACCAAACCCTAACCCTAACCCTAACCCTAACCCTAACCCTAACCCTAACCTTAAGCCAAACAATAACCCTAACCATAACCCTAAAACCTAACCCTAACCCTAACACTAACCCTAACCCTAACCCTCATGCTAACCCTAACCCTAACCCTAACCCAAACCCTAATCCTAATCGTAAACATAATTCAAAACCTAAACCTAACCCTAAACCTAACCCTATCCATAATCGTAACCTAACCCTAACCCTATCCATAACCCTACCCCAAAACCTAAACGTAATCCTAAACGTAAAACCTAACCCTAAACATAACCCTAACCCAAACCCAACCCTAACCCTAACCCAAACCCTAACCCTAACTCTAACCCTAACCCAAAACCTAAACCTAAACCTAACCCAAACCCTAACCCAAACACTAACAGTAACCCTAACCCTAACTCTATTCCTAACCATAACCCTAACCCAATCCCTAATCCTAACCCTAACCCTAACACAAACCCAAACCCTAAAACTAAACCTAAACCTAACCCTAACCCAAACCCAAACACTAACTCTATCCCTAACCCAAACCCACACCGTGAAACTAAGCCTAAACCTAATCCAAACACTAAACCTACCGCTAAACCTAACCCTAACCCTAACCCTAAACCTAACCCTATTTTTTACCCTAACCCTAACCCTAACCTTAACCCAAACCATAACCCTAACCCTAACCGTAAACTTAACCCTAACCCTAACCCTAAGCCTAACCCTAAACTAAACCCTAATCCTATCGCTAACTCTTACCCTAACCCTAATCAAACCATAACACTAATCCTAACGTTAACCCTAACGCTAAACCTAAACCTAACTCAAACTCAAAACCTAATCCTAACCCTAAACCTAACCCAAACCTTAACCCTAACACTAACACTAACACTAACCCTAACACTAACCCAAACCCTAACCCTAACTCTAACCCAAACCAAAACCCTAACCCTAACTCTAATCCTAAACCTAAACCTAACCCTAACACTAACCCTAACCCTAACTCAAACCCTAACCCTAACCCTAACCCAAACCAAAACCCTAACCCTAACTCTAATCCTAAACCTAACCCTAACCCTAACACTAACCCTAACCCTATCCCTAACCCTAACTCAAACCCTAACCCAAACCCTAATCCTAAACCTAACACTAACCCTAACCCAAACCAAAAGCCTAACCCTAACTCTAATCCTAACCCTAACCCTAATCCTAACCATAACCCTAACCCTAACCCAAACCCTAAACCTAACCCTAATCCTAACTCTAACCATAACCCAAATCCTAACCCTAACCCTAACCCATACCCAACCCCTAACCCTAACCCTAACCCTAAACCAAACCCTAACTCAAACCCTAACCCTAACCCTAACCCTAAACCTAACCCTATACCTAACCCTACCCCTTTTCCTAACGCTAACCCAAACCCAAAAAAAACCATAACCCTAACCCTAATCCAAAACCTAACACAAACGCTAACCCTAAATCCTAACCCAAACCCTAATCCTAACCCTAAACCTAACGCTAACACAAAACCTAACCCAAACCCTAACCCTAAACCCTAACCCAAACCCTAACCCTAACCTTAACCCTAAACTTAACTGAAACCCTAACCCTAACTCTAACCCTAACCCAAAAATGAAACCTAACCCTAAAGCAAACCATAACAATAACCCTAATCCTAACACTATTCCTAACCCTAACCCTAACCCTAACCTTTTCCCAAACCCTTACCCAAACACTAACCCTCAATCTAACCCTAACCCAAACCCTAACCCAAACCCTTACACTATCCCTCACTCAAACCCTAACCCTAACCCTAACCCTAACCCTAACCCAAAAAGTAAACCTAACCCTAATCCTAACCCTAACCCAAACCCTAACCCTAACCCAAACCCTAACCCTAAACCTAACCCTAACCCTAATCCTAAACCTAACCCTAACCCAGAAACTAACCCTAACCCGAACCCTAACCCAAACCCTAATTCTAACCCTAACCCTAACCCAAACTCTAACCCTAACCCTATTCCTAACCCTAACATTAAACCTAACGTTAACCCAAACCGTAACCCAAACCCTAACCCTTAACCCTAATGCTAACCCAAACCCTAAACCTAACCCTAATCCTAATCCTAACCGTAACTCAAACCCTAACGCTAAACCTAAACCTAACCCAAACCCTAACGCTAAACCTAAACCTAACCCAAACCCTAACCCTAACCCTAATCCTAATCCTAACGGTAACCCAAACCCTAATTCTAAACCTAACCCTAACCCTAACCCAAAAAGTAAACCTTACCCTAACCCTAATCCTAAACCAAACCCTAACCCTGACCGTAATCCTAATCGTAAACTTAACATTAACCCTGACTCAAACCCTAACCCTAAACCAAACACTAAACCTTAATCTAACGCTAATCCTAATCCTAAAACTAACACTAACCCTAACCCAAACCCTACCCCTAACACTAACACTAACACTAACCCTAACACTAACCAAAACCTAACCCTAAACCTACCCCAAACCAAATGCCTAACCCTAACTCTAATCCTAACCCTAACCCTAACCCTAATCCTAACCATAAACCTAACCCTCACCCAAACCCTAAACCTAACCCTAAACCTAACCCTAACCCTAACCCTAATCCTAAACATAACCCTAACCCTAACCCAAACCCTAAACCTAACCCTAATCCTATCTCTAACCCTAACCCAAATCCTAACCCTAACCCTAACCCTAACCCATACCCAACCCCTAACCCTAACCCTAACCCTAAACCAAACCCTAACTGAAACACTAACCCTAACCCTAACCCTAACCTAACCCCTTACACCTAACCCGAAACATTAACACAAACCCTAACCCTAACCCAAACCCAAACCCTAACCCTAACCCTAACCCTAACTCTAACCTTAACCCTATTCCTAACCGTAACCCTAACCCTAACCCTAACCTTAACCCAAACCCTAACCCTAACACTAACCCTAAACCTAACCCTAACCCTAACGCTAACCCTAAACCTAAGACAAACCCAAACCCAAAACTTAACCCTAATTGTAACCCTAACTCTAACCCTAACCCTATTCCTAACCCTTACCATAACCGTAACCTTAACCCAAACCCTAACCCAAACTCTAACCCTAACCCTAACCCTAAACCTAATCCCTAACTCCTAACAACAAACGTTAACCGAAACCCTAACCCGAACCCTAACCCAATCCAAACCCTAAACCTAAACCTAACCCTAATCCAAACAATAAACCTAACGCTAATCCTAAATCTAACCCTAACCCTAAACCTAACCCTATTTATTACCCAAACCCTATCCCTAACCTTAACCCAAACCATAACCCTAACCCTAACCGTAAACTTAACCCTAACCCTAACCCTAACCCTAACCCTAAACCAAACCCTAATCCTATCACTAACTCTTACTCTAACCCTAATCAAACCATAACACTAATCCTAATGTTAACCCTAACGCTAAACCTAAACCTAACTCAAACTCAAAACCTAACCCTAACCCTTAACCTAACCCAAATCTTAACCCTAAAACTAACACTAACACTAACCCTAACACTAACCCAAACCCTAAGCCTAAACCTAACCCTAACCCTTATCCTACCCGCAACTCTAACCCAAAAAATTACACTAACCCCAGCCCAAACCCTAACCCTAACCCTAACCCTAACCCTATTGCTAATCCTAACCCTAACCCTAACCCTAACCCTATTCCTAACACTAACCCTAACCCTAACCTTAAACCCAACCCTAACGAAACCCTAACACTAAACCTAACCGTAACCCAAAACCTAACCCTAACCCTAACCCTAACCGAAACCCTAACCCTAAACCTAATCCTAATCCTAACCCTAACCCAAACCCTAATCCTAAACCTAACCCTAACCCAAAAAGTAAACCTTAGTCTAACCCTAACACTAACCCAAACCCTAACCTTAACCGTAATCCTAATTGTTACCTTAACGTTAACCCTGACTCAAACCCTAACCCTAAGCCAAAACCTAACAATAACACTAACGCTAAACCTAATCCTAAACCTAACACTAACCCTAACCCAAACCCTAACCCTAACACTAACACTAACCCTAACACTAACCCAAAACCTAACCATAACCCTAACCCTTACCAAAAGCGTAAACCTAACTCTAATCCTAACCCTAAGCCTAATCCTAACCATAACCCTAACCCTAATCCTAACCCTAACATTAACCCTAACCCATACTCAACCCCTAACCCTAACCCTAACCCTAAATCAAACCCTAGCTCAATACCTAACCCTAACCCAAAAACTAAACCTAACCCTACCCCTAACCCAAACCCTAAACCTAAAACTAACCCTAACACAAACCCTAACCCTAAACCTATTCCTAACCCTAACCCTAACCCTAAACTTAACCCAAAACCTAACCCAACTCCTAACCCTAAACCCTAACCCAAACCCTAACCCTAACCTTAAACCTAAACCTAACTCAAACCCTAACCCTAACTCTAACCCTAACCCAAAACCTAAACCTAACCCTAACCCAAACCATAACAATAACCCTAAACCTAACCCTATTCCTAACCCTAACCCTGACCCTAACCTTTACCCAAACCCTATCCCAAACACTAACCCTAAACCTAACCCTAACCCAAACAATAACCCTAACGCTTACTCTAAACCAAAGCCTAACCCTAACCCTAACCCTAACCCTATTCCAACCATAACCATAACACTAACATTAACCCAAACCCTAAGCCTAACCCTAACCCTATACCTAACCCTAACCCTAAACCTAAACCTAAACCTAACCCAAATCCAAACTCTAAACTTTACCCTTATCGTAAACCTAACCCTAAACTTAACCCTAACCCAAACCCTAACCTTAACCCTAACACTAACACTAACCCAAATCAAAACCTAAAGGTAACCCTAAACTAAACACTAATCCTAAACGTAACCCTAACCTTAACCCTAACCCTAACCCTAACCCTAACCCAAAACCGAACCCTCTCTAACCCTAACCCATAACCTAAATCTAACCCTAACATAAACCTTAACCCAAATCCTAACAATAACCCTAACCCTAACACTATTCCTAACCCTAACCCTAACCCAAACCCTAACCCTAATCCTAATCCTAACCCTAAACCTAACCCTAACCCAAACCCTAACCCTAAAACTAACCCTAACCCAAACCCTAACCCTAACCCTATTCCTAACCCTAACCCAAAACTAATATCAACCCTAACACTAACACTAACCCAAATCCAAACCTAAAGCTAACCCTAACCTAAATATTAACCCTAAACCTAACCCTAACCCTAACCCTAACCCAAACCCTAACCCTGACCCTTACCCTAACACAAACCCAAACCCTAACACTAACCATAACCCTAACCCTAACCCTAACACTTACCGAAACATAAACCGTAACCCTAACCCTAACCCAAACCCTAACACTAACCCTAACCCTAAACCTAACCCTAACCCTAACCCAAACCCTAACCCTAACCCTAACCCTAACCCAAACCCTAACCCTAACGCTAACCCCAACCCAAAGCCTAACCCTAACCCTAACCCTAACCCGATTCCAACCATAACACTAACCCTAACATTAACCCAAACCCTAAGACTAACCCTAACCCTAAACCTAACAATAACCCTAAACCTAAACTTAAACCTAACCCAAACCCAAACTCTAAACTTAACCCTTATCGTAAACCTAACCCTAACCCTATCCCAAACCTAACCTTAACACTAACCCTAACCCTAACACTAACCCAAATCAAAACCTAAACCTAACCCTAACCTAAACACTAACCCTAAACCTAATCCTAACCCTAACCCTAACCCAAACCCTCACCCTAACCGTAACCCTAAACCTAACCCTAACCCTAAACCAAACCCTAACCCTAAACCTAACCGTAACCCTAGTCCTATCCCTAACCCTAACCCTAACCCAAACCCTAAACCTAACATTAACCCAAACTCTAACACTAACCCTAACCCTAACCCTAAACCTAACCCAAACACAAACCCTAAACTTAACCATAATCGTAACCCTAACGTAACCCTAATCCTAAACCTAAGCCTAACCCTAACCCTAACCCAAACCCTAAACCTATCCCTAATCCTAATCCTACCCCTAACCCTAATCCTAACCATAATCCTAACCCTAACCCAAACCCAACACCTAACCTTAAACCTAACCCTAACCCTAACTCAAACCCTAACCCTAACCCTAACCCAAACCCTAACCCTCTCTAACCCTAACCCAAAACCTAAACCTAACCCTAACCCAATCCCTAACCCAAACCCTAACAATAACCCTAACCCTAACCCTATTACTAACCCTAACCCTAACCCAAACCCTAACCCTAATCCTAATCCTAACCCTAACCCTAACCCTAACCCAAACTTTAACCCTAAAACTAACCCTAACCCAAACCCTAACCCTAACCCTATTCCTAACCTAACCCTAACATTAACGCAAAACCTAACCCAAACCCAAACCCTAACCCTAACCCTAACCTTAACCCAAACCCTAAACCGAACCCTAAGCCTAACCCAAACTCTATCCCTAACCCAAACACTAACCCTAACCCTAACCCTAACACTAACCCTAACCCTAACCCTAAACCAAACCCTAACCCTAACCCTAACCCTAACCCAAACCCTAAACATAACACTAACACTAACCCTAACACTATCCCAAAACCTAACCCTAACCCTAACCAAAAGCATAAACCTAACTCTAATCCTAACCCTAACCCTAATCCTAACCAGAACCCTAACGCTAACCCAAACCCTAACCCGAAACCTAATCCTTACCGTAATCCTAAACGTAACCCTAACCCAAAAACTAAACCTAACTCTAATCCTAACCCTAACCCTAATCGTAACCCTAACACTAACCCTAACCCAAATCCTAAACCTAACACTAACCCTAACCCAAACCCTAACCCTAACACTAACACTTACCCTAACCCTAACACTAACCGAAACCCTAAACCTAACCCTAACCCAAACCAAAACCCTAACCCTAACTCTAATCCTAACACTAAACCTAACCCTAAGCCTAACCCTAACCCTAACCCTAAACCTAATCCTAACCCAAAACCTAAACGTATCCCTAATCCTAACCGTAACCCAAACCCTAATCCTAGCCCTAACCCTAACCCAAACTCAACCCCTAACCCTAACCCTAACCATAACCCAAAACCTAACCATAACCCTAACCCTAACCCTAACTCAAACCCTAACCCTAACCCTAAACCTGTTCCTAAACCGAACACTAACCCTAAACTTAAACCAAAACCTAACCCAAACCCTAACCCTAAACCCTAACCCAAACCCTAATCCTAACCTTAACTCTAACCCTAACTCAAACCCTAACCCGAACTCTAACCCTAACCCAAAACCTAAACCTAACCCTAACCCAAACCCTAACAATAACACTAAACCTAACCCTATTCCTAACCCTAACCCTAACCCTAAACTTACCCTATTCCTAACCCTAACCCTAACCCTAACCTTTACCCAAACACTATGCCAAACACTAACCCTAACCCTAACCCTCACCCAAACCCTAAACCAAACCCTAACCATAACCCAAACCCTAACCCTAACACTAAACCTAACCCTAACACTAACCCAAAAAAAAGCACTAAACCTAAACCAAACCCTAACCCTAACCCTAATCCTAACCCTAACCCAAACACTAACCCTAACCCAAATCCTAACCCTAAACCTAACCCTAACCCTAATCCTAAACCTAACCCTAACCCTAATCCTAAACCCAACCCTAACCCAAAAAGTAAACCTTAGTCTAACCCTAACACTAACCCAAACCCTAACCCTAACCGTAATCCTAATCGTTACCTTAACTTTAACCCTGACTCAAACCCTAACCCTAAGACAAAACCTAACCCTAACACTAACGCTAACCCTAATCCTAAACCTAACACTAACCCTAACCCAAACCCTAACCCTAACACTAACACTAACCCTAACACTAACCCAAAACCTAACCCTAACCCTAACCCTTACCAAAAGCCTAAACGTAACTCTAATCCTAACCCTAACCCTAATCCTAACCATAACCCTAACCCTAATCCTAACCCTAACCCTAACCCTAACCCAAACTCAACCCCTAACCCTAACCCTAACCCTAAATCAAACCCTAGCTCAATACCTAACCCTAACCCTAACGCAAACCCTAACCCTAAACCTAACCCTAACACTTTTCCTAACCCTAAGCCTAACCGAAAAAATAACCCGAACCCTAACCCAAACCCTAACCCTAACCCTAACGCCAACCCAAACCCTAACCCTAACCGAAACCCTAACCCGAAAACTAATCCTAACCGTAATCCTAAACCTAACCCTAACCCAAAAAGTAAACCTAACCCTAACCCTTACCCTAACCCTAACCCTAACCCTAAGCCTAATCCAAACCCAACCCCTAACCCTAACCCTAACCCTATTCCAAACCCTAACCCTAACCCTAACTCTAACCCTAACCCTAATCCTAACTCTAACCCTAACCCAAAAACTAACCCTAACCCTAACCCAAACCGTAAACCAAACCCTAACCCTAACCCTAACCCTAACCCTAACCCTAACCTTAAGCCAAACAATAACCCTAACCATAACCCTAAAACCTAACCCTAACCCTAACACTAACCCTAACCCTAACCCTCATGCTAACCCTAACCCTAACCCTAACCCAAACCCTAATCCTAATCGTAAACATAATTCAAAACCTAAACCTAACCCTAAACCTAACCCTATCCATAATCGTAACCTAACCCTAACCCTATCCATAACCCTAACCCAAAACCTAAACGTAATCCTAAACGTTAAACCTAACCCTAAACATAACCCTAACCCAAACCCAACCCTAACCCTAACCCAAACCCTAACCCTAACTCTAACCCTAACCCAAAACCTAAACCTAAACCTAACCCAAACCCTAACCCAAACACTAACAGTAACCCTAACCCTAACTCTATTCCTAACCATAACCCTAACCCAATCGCTAATCCTAACCCTAACCCTAACACAAACCCAAACCCTAAAACTAAACCTAAACCTAACCCTAACCCAAACCCAAACACTAACTCTATCCCTAACCCAAACCCACACCGTGAAACTAAGCCTAAACCTAATCCAAACACTA
>JAJHUQ010000040.1:4327500-4332500 GCA_035773235.1 Eospalax fontanierii | reverse complement strand
TAACCCAAACCCTAACACTAACCCTAACCCTAAACCTAACCCTAACCCTAACCCAAACCCTAACCCTAACCCTAACCCTATCCCAAACCCTAACCCTAACGCTAACCCCAACCCAAAGCCTAACCCTAACCCTAACCCTAACCCGATTCCAACCATAACACTAACCCTAACATTAACCCAAACCCTAAGACTAACCCTAACCCTAAACCTAACAATAACCCTAAACCTAAACTTAAACCTAACCCAAACCCAAACTCTAAACTTAACCCTTATCGTAAACCTAACCCTAACCCTAACCCAAACCCTAACCTTAACACTAACCCTAACCCTAACACTAACCCAAATCAAAACCTAAACCTAACCCTAACCTAAACACTAACCCTAAACCTAATCCTAACCCTAACCCTAACCCAAACCCTCACCCTAACCGGAACCCTAAACCTAACCCTAACCCTAAACCAAACCCTAACCCTAAACCTAACCCTACCCCTAGTCCTAACCCTAACCCTAACCCTAACCCAAACCCTAAACCTAACATTAACACAAACTCTAACACTAACCCTAACCCTAACCCTAAACCTAACCCAAACACAAACCCTAAACTTAACCATAATCGTAACCCTAACGTAACCCTAATACTAAACCTAAGCCTAACCCTAACCCTAACCCAAACCCTAAACCTATCCCTAATCCTAATCCTACCCCTAACCCTAATCCTAACCATAATCCTAACCCTAACCCAAACCCAACACCTAACCTTAAACCTAACCCTAACCCTAACTCAAACCCTAACCCTAACCCTAACCCAAACCCTAACCCTCTCTAACCCTAACCCAAAACCTAAACCTAACCCTAACCCAATCCCTAACCCAAACCCTAACAATAACCCTAACCCTAACCCTATTACTAACCCTAACCCTAACCCAAACCCTAACACTAATCCTAATCCTAACCCTAACCCTAACCCAAACTTTAACCCTAAAACTAACCCTAACCCAAACCCTAACCCTAACCCTATTCCTAACCTAACCCTAACATTAACGCAAAACCTAACCCAAACCCAAACCCTAACCCTAACCCTAACCTTAACCCAAACCCTAAACCGAACCCTAAGCCTAACCCAAACTCTATCCCTAACCCAAACACTAACCCTAACCCTAACGCTAACACTAACCCTAACCCTAACCCTAAACCAAACCCTAACCCTAAACCTAACCCTAACCTAGTCCTAACCCTAACCCTAACCCTAACCCTAACCCAAACCCTAACCTAAACACTATTCCTAACCTTAACACTAACCCAAATCAAAACCTTAACCTAACACTAACCTAAACACTAACCCTGAACCTAACCCTAACCCTAACACAAACCCTAACCCTAACCCTAACCCTAAACCTAACCCTAACCTTAACCTAACCCTAGTCCTAACACTAACCCTAACCCTAACCCTAAACCTAATCCCTAACCCCTAAAACAAACGTTAACCCAAACCCAAACCCTAACCCTAACCCAATCCCAAACCCTGAAACTAACCCTAACCCTAATCCAAACACTAAACCTAACGCTAATGCTAAGCCTAACCCTAAACCTAACCCTATTTCTTTCCCTAACCCTAACCCTAACCTTAACCCAAACCATAACCGTAAGCCTAAGCGTAAACTTAACCCTAACCCTAACCTTAACCCTAAACCTAACCCTATTCCTTAGCCTAACCCTAACCCTAACCTTAATCCAAACCATAACCCTAACCCTAACCGTAAACTTAACCCTAACCCTAACCCTACCCTTAAACCTAACCCAAACCCAAACCCTAAACTTACCCCAAAACATAACACTAATACTGACCCTAAACCTAAGCTAAACCCTAAACCTAACACTAACCCTAACACTAACACTAACACAAACCATAACCCTAACCCAAAACCAAAACCCTAACCCTAACTCTAATCCTAACCCTAACCCTAACCCTAACCCTAACCCAAACCCTAACCTTAACACTAACCCTAACCCTAACACTAACCCAAATAAAAACCTAAACCTAACCCTAATCTAAATCCTAACCCTAAACCTAACCCTAACCCTAACCCTAACCCAACCCCTAAACCTAAACCTGACCCTAACCCAAACCCTAACCCTATTCCTAAACCTAACCCTAAAAGAAACCCTAACCCGAACCCTAAACCTAACCCTAACTCAAACCCTAACCCTAACCCTAAACCTAACCCTAAACCTAACCGAAACCCAAACCCTAAACTTAACCCAAAACATAACACTAATACTGACCCTAAACCTAAGCTAAACCCTAAACCTAACACTAACCCTAACACTAACACTAACACAAACCATAACCCTAACCCAAAACCAAAACCCTAACCCTAACTCTAATCCTAACCCTAACCCTAACCCTAACCCTAACCCTAACGCTAATATAACCCTAATCGTAACTCTAACCCTAACCGTAACCCTTTCCATAACCCTAACACAAACCCAAACCCTAACACTAACCATAACCCTAACGCTAAACCTAACCCTAACCGAAACATAAACCGTAACCCTAACCCTAACCCAAACCGAAACCCTAACCCTAAACCTAACCCTAACACTTACCTAAACCCAAATCCTAACCGTAACCCTAACCATAACCCTAACCCTAACCCTAACCCTAACACTAACCCTAACTCTAACCCAAACCCAACCCTAACCCTAACACTAACATTAACCCAAACCCTAAACCTAACCCTAAGCCTAAACCAAACCCTAACCTTAACACTAACCCTAACCCTAACACTAACAAAAATCAAAACCTAAACCTAACACCAACCTAAACACTAACCCTAAACCTAACCCTAACCCTAACCCTAACCCAAACCCTAACACTAACCCTAACCTTAACACTAACCCTAACCCTAAACCAAACGCTAACCCTAAACCTAACCCTAACCCTAGTCCTAACCCTAACCCTAACCCTAACCCAAACCCTAAACCTAACCCAAAACCTAAACCTAACCTTAACCCTTACCATAACCCTAAACCAAAACCTAACCCTAACACTAGTCCTAACACTAACCCTAACCCTAACCCTAAACCTAACCCAAACACAAACCCTAAACTTAACCATAATCATAACCCTAACCCTAACCCGAATCCTAACCCTAACGCAAACCCTAACCCTAAATCTAACCGTAACCCAAAACCTAAACCTAACGCTAACCCAAACCCTAACCCAAACCCTAACCCAAACACTAACCCTAACCCTATTCCTAAGCCTAACCCTAACCCATACCCTAACCCTAAACCTAACCCTAATCCTAACACTAACTCAAACCCTAACCCTAACCCAAACCCTAACCCTAATCCTAACCGAAACCCAAACCCTAAACTTAACCCTAAACGTAAACCTAATACTGAACCTAACCCTAACCCAAACCCTAAACCTAACACTAACCCTAACCCTAACACTAACCCAAAGCGTAACCCTAACCCTAACCCAAAACAAAACACTAAACCTAACTCTAATCCTAACACTAACCGTAACCGTAAACCTAACCCTAACCGTAACCCTAACTCTAACGCTAACATAACCCTAATCGTAACTCTAACCCTAACCGTAACCCTATTCATAACCCTAACACAAACCCAAACCCTAACACTAACCATAACCCTAACCCTAAACCTAACCCTAACCGAAACATAAACCGAAACCCTAACCCTAACCCAAACCCAAACCCGAACCCTAACCCTAACCTTAACCCAAACCATAACCCTAACCCTAACCGTAAACTTAACCCTAAACCTAACCCTAACCCTAAACCTAAACCAAACCCAAACCCTAACCTTACCCCTACTCCTAGCCCTTACCCTACCCCTAACCCTAAACCAAACCCTAACCTTAACACTAACCCTAACCCTAACGCTAACCCAAATCAAAACCTAAACCTAACCCTAATTTAAACCCTAACACTAAACCTAACCCTAACCCTAACCCTAACCCAACCCCTAAACCTAACCCTAACCCGAACCCAAACCCTAACCCTAAACCTAACCCAAAACCTAAACATAACCCTACCCCTAACCCTAACCCTAAACCAAAACCTAACCCTAACCTAACCCAAACACAAACCCTAAACTTAACCATAATCGTAACCCTAACCCTAACCCTAATCCTAACCCTAACCCAAACCCTAACCCTAAATCTAAACCTAACCCAAAACCTAAACCTAACCCTAAACCAAACCCTAACACAAACCCTAAAAATAACCCTTACCCTAACCCTATTCCTAACCCTAAACCTAACCCAAACCCTAACCCTAACACTAACCCTAACTCAAATCCTAACCCTAACCCTAACCCTAACCCTAAACCTAACCGAAACCCAAACCCTAAACTTAACCCTAAACGTAACCCTAATACTGACCCTAAACATAAGCTAAACCCTAAATCTAACACTAACCCTAACACTAACACTAACCAAAACCCTAACCCTAACCTTAACCCAAAACCAAAACCCTAACCCTAACTCTAATCATAACCCTAACCCTAACCCTAACCCTAACCCTAACCCTAATATAACCCTAATCGTAACTCTAACCCTAACCGTAACCCTATCCATAACCCTAACCCAAACCCAAACCCTAACACTAACCATAACCCTAACCCTAACCCTAACCCTTACCGAAACATAAACCGTAACCCTAACCCTAACCCTAACCCTAACCCTAACCCTACCCCCTAAACCTAACCCTAACCCGAACCCAAACCCTAACCCTAAACCTAACCCAAAACCTAAACATAACCCTACCCCTAACCCTAACCCTAAACCAAAACCTAACCCAAACACAAAACCTAAACTTAACCATAATCGTAACCCTAACCCTAACCCCAATCCTAACCCTAACCCAATCCCTAACCCTAACCCTAACCCTAACCCTAACCCTAACCCAAACCCTAACCCTAATCCTAATCCTAACCCTAACCCTAACCCTAACCCAAACCCTAACCCT
>JAJHUQ010000040.1:4257500-4322500 GCA_035773235.1 Eospalax fontanierii | reverse complement strand
CCTAATCCTAACCCTAACCCAAACCCTAACCCTCACTCTAACCCTAACCCGAAACCTAAACCTAACCCTAACCCAAACCCTAACCCAAACCCTAACAATTACCCTAACCTTAACCCTATTCCTAACCCTAACCCTAACCCAAACCCTAACCCTAACCCTAACCAGAACCCTAACTCAAACCCTAACCCTAACCCTAACCCTAAACCTAACCGAAACACAAACCCTAAACTTAACCCTAAACGTAACCCTAATACTGACCCTAAACCTAACCCAAACCCTAATCCTAACACTAACCCTAACCCTAACACTAACCCAAACCCTAACCCTAACCCAAAACAAAACTCTCACCCTAACTCTAATCCTAACCCTAACCCTAACCCTAAACCTAACCCTAACCCTAACCCTCACCCTAACATAACCCTAATCATAATTCTAACACTAACCGTAACCCTATCCATAACCCTAACCCAAACCCAAACCCTAACACTAACCCTAAACCTAACCCTAACACTTACCTAAACCCAAATCCTAACCGTAATCCTAACACTAACCCTTAACAAAACCCAAACCCTAACCCTCACCCTAAGCCTAAACCTAAACCTAACTCTAACCCAAACCTAAACCCTAATCCTAACCCTGACCCAAACCCACACCATAACACTAATCCTAACCTAAACCCTAACCCTAACCCTAACCCAAACCCTAACCCTAACCCTACCGCTAAACCTAACCCTAACCGTAACCCTAACCCTAACCCTAACCCTAACCCTAACCCTAACCCTAACCCTAACACTAACCCTAACCCTAAACCAAACCCTAACCCTAAACCTAACCCTAACCCTAGTCCTAACCCTAACCCTAACCCTAACTCAAATCCTAAACCTAACACTAACCCAAACCCTAACACTAACACTAATCCTAACCGTAAATCTAACCCAAACACAAACCCTAAACTTAACCATAATCGTAACCCTAACCCTAACCCCAATCCTAACCCTAACCCTAACCCTAACCCTAAATCAAACCCTAAACCTAACCCTAATTCTAATCCTAACCCTAGCCCTAATCCTAACCGTAAGCCTAACCCTAACCCAAACCCAACACCTAACCCTACCCCCTCACCCTAACCCAAACCCTAACCCTAACCCTAACCCTAACTCAAATCCTAACCCTATCACTAATCCTAACCCAAACCCTAACCCTCTCTAACCCTAACCCAAAACCTAAACCTAACCCTAACCCAAAACCTAAACCAAACACTAACCCTAACCCTAACCCTAACCCTATTCCTAACTCTAACCCTAACCCAAACCCTAAACCTAATCCTAATCCTAACCCTAACCCTAACCCTAACACAAACCCTAACATTAAAACTAACCCTAAACCAAACCCTAACCCTAACCCTATTCCTAACCCTAACCCTAACCCTAAACTTAACCCAAAACCTAACCCAAATCCAAACCCTACCCCTGACCCTAACGTTAACCCTAACCCTATTCCTAACCCTAACCCTAACCCTAACCTTAACCCAAATCCTAACCCAAACCGTAAACCAATTCCTAACCCTAATCCTAACCCTAACCCTATTCCTAACCCTAACCCTAACCCTAACCTTAACCCTAACCCTAACAAAAACCCTAACCCTAAACCCTAACCCAAACCCTAACACTAACCCTAACCCTAAACCTAACCCCTAACCCCTATCCCCAAACATTAACACAAAACCTAACACTAACACTAACCCAAACCCAAACCCTAACACTAACCCTACCCCTCTCCCAACACCCAACCCAAACGCTAACCCTAAACCAAACCCTAACCCTAACCCTAACCCTAACCCTAAACCTATTCCTAAGCCTAACCCTAACCCTAACCTTAACCCAAACCCTAACCGTAACACTAACCCTAAACCTAACCCTAACCCTGACGCTAACACTAAACCTAACCAAACCCAAACTCTAAACTTAACCCTAATCGTTACCCTAACCCTAATCCTAGCCCTAACCCAAACCCTAACCTTAACACTAACCCTAACCCTAATACTAACTCAAATCAAAACCTCAACCTAACCCAAACCCAACCCCTAAACCTAACCCTAACCCTAACCCAAACACTAGCCCTAACCCTAAACCTAAACCTAACTCAAACCCTAACCCTAACCCTAACTCTAACACTAACCCTAACCCAAACCCTAACTCTAAACCTAACCCTAACCCTAATCCTAACCCTAACCCTAACCCAAAAACTAACCCTACCCAAACCGTAAACCAACACATCACCCTAAGCCTCAACGTAACCCTTTTCCTAACACTAACCCTACACCTCACCTTAACACAAACAATAACCCTAACCATAAACCTAAAACCTAGCCCTAACCCTAAATGTAACCCTAACCCTCACGGTAACCCTAACCCTAAACCCTACCCAATCCCTAATCCTAACCCTAAACATAACTCAAACCCTAAACCTAACCCTAAACCTAAGCCCATTCATAATCCTAACCTATCCCTAACCCTATACCTAAACCTAACCGAAACCCTAAACGTAATCCTAACCCTAAAACCTAACCCTAACCCTAACCCTAAACTTAACCTAACCCAAACCCTAACCCTAAAACTAACCCTAACCCTAATCCTAACCGTAACCCTAACCCAAAAACTAAGCCTAACCCGAATCCTAAACCAAACCCTAATCCTAACCCTAACCCTAACCCTAAGTCAAACCCTAACCCTAATCCTAACCCTAACCCTAACCCAAAAACTAACCCTAACCCTAACACTAACCTTAACAAAAAAATAACCCTAACCATAATCCTAAAACCTAACCCTAACCCTAACCCTCACGCTAACCCTAACCCTAACCCTAACCCTAACCCTAACTCAAACACTAAACCTAACCCTAAACCTAAGAACATTCATAATCCTAACCTATCCCTAACCCTATACCTAAACCTAACACAAACCCTAAACGTAATCCTAACCCTAAAACCTAACCCTAAACATAACCCGAACCCAAACCCTAACCCTAACCCTAACCCAAAACTTAACCCTAACCCTAACACTAACACTAACACTAACCCTAACACTAACCCTAACCCAAACCCTAACCCTAAAACTAACCCTAACCCTAATCCTAACCCTAACCCAAACCCAAAAACTAAGCCTAACCAGAACCCTAAACCAAACCCTAATCCTAAACCTAACCCTATCCCTAACTCAAACCCTAACCCTAATCCTAACCCTAACCCTAACCCAAAAACAAACCCCAACCCTAACACTAACCTTAACAAAAACAATAACCCTAACCATAACCCTAAAACCTAACCCTAACCCTAACCCTAACCCTAACCCTCACGCTAACCCTAACCCAAACCCTAATACTAACCCTAAACATAACTCAAAACCTAAACTTAATCCTAAACCTAACCCTATCCATAATCCTAACCTAACCCTAACCCTATCCCTCAACCTAACGCAAACCCTAAACGTAATCCCCACCCTAAAACCTAACCGTAAACATAACCATAACCCAATTCTAACCCTAACCCTAAGGCAAACCCTAACCCTAACTCTAACCCTAACCCAAAACCTAAACCTATCCATAACCCAAACCCTAACCCAAACACTAACAATAACCCTAACCCTAACCCTATTCCTAACCATAACCCTAACACAATCCCTGACCCTAACCCTAACCCTAACCCTAATCCAAACCCAAACCCTAACACTAAACCTAAACCTAACCCTAACCCAAACCCAAACCCTAACCCTATCACTAACCCAAACGCACACCCTAAAACTAACCCTAACCCAAACCCTAACCCTAACCCTAACCCAATCCCAAACCCTAAACCTAACCCTAACCCTAACATAATCCCAAACCCTAAACCTAACCCTAAACCTAATCCAAACCCTAAACCTAATGCTAATGCTAACCCTTACCCTAACCCAAAAACTAACCCTATTCCTTACCCTAACCCTAACCCTAACCTTAACCCAAACCATAACCCTAACCCTAACCCTAAAGTTAACCCTATCCCTAATCCTAACACTAAACCTAACCCAAACCCAAACCCTAAACTTAACCCTAATCATAACCCTAACCCTAACCCTAACCCTAACCCAAACCCTAAACTTAACAATAACCCTAACCATAACACTAACAAAAATCAAAACCTAAACCCAATCCTAACGCAAACCCTAACCTTAACCCTAAACCTAACCTTAACCCTAACCCTAACCCAAACCGTAACCCTAACCCAAACCCAAACCCTAACCCTAACCCAAACACTAAAACTAAACCTAACCCTAACGGTAATTCTGAACCTAACCCTAACCCAAAAACTAACCCTAATCGTAACCCTAACCCAAACTCTAACCCTAAATCTAACACTAACGGTAATTCTGAACCTAACCCTAACCCTAACCCTAACCATAACCCAAACCCTAACTCAAACCCTAACCCTAACCCAAACCCTAACCCAAACACTAACCATAACCCTAATCCTAAACCTAACACTAACACTAAACCAAACACTAAACCTAACCGTAATCCTAAACCTAACCCTACCCCTAACCGAAAAAGTAAACATAACACTAACCCTAACCCTAACCCAAACGCTAACCCTAACACTAACCCTAACCCTAACACTAACCCAAACCATAACTCTAACCCTAATCCAAACCAAAACCCTAACCCGAACCCAAACCCAACCCCTAAACCTAACTCTAACCCTAACCCAAACACTAGCCCTAACCCTAAACTTAAACCTAACTCAAACCCTAACCCTAACCCTAACTCTAACACTAACCCTAACCCAAACCCTAACTCTAAACCTAACCCTAACCCTAATCCTAACCCTAACCCTAACCCAAAAACTAACCCTAACCCAAACCGTAAACCAAACCATAACCCTAAGCCTAAACGTAACCCTTTTCCTAACACTAACCCTAAACCTAACCTTAACACAAACAATAACCCTAACCATAAACCTAAAACCTAACCCTAACCCTAAATCTAACCCTAACCCTCACGGTAACCCTAACCCTAAACCCTACCCAATCCCTAATCCTAAGCCTAAACATAACTCAAACCCTAAACCTAACCCTAAACCTAAGCCCATTCATAATCCTAACCTATCCCTAACCCTATGCCTAAACCTAACCGAAACCCTAAACGTAATCCTAACCCTAAAACCTAACCCTAACCCTAACCCTAAACTTAACCTAACCCAAACCCTAACCCTAAAACTAACCCTAACCCTAATCCTAACCGTAACCCTAACCCAAAAACTAAGCCTAACCCGAATCCTAAACCAAACCCTAATCCTAACCCTAACCCTAACCCTAAGTCAAACCCTAACCCTAATCCTAACCCTAACCCTAACCCAAAAACTAACCCTAACCCTAACACTAACCTTAACAAAAACAATAACCCTAACCATAATCCTAAAACCTAACCCTAACCCTAACCCTCACGCTAACCCTAACCCTAACCCTAACCCTAACCCTAACTCAAACACTAAACCTAACCCTAAACCTAAGAACATTCATAATCCTAACCTATCACTAACCCTATACCTAAACCTAACACAAACCCTAAACGTAATCCTAACCCTAAAACCTAACCCTAAACATAACCCGAACCCAAACCCTAACCCTAACCCTAACCCAAAACTTAACCCTAACCCTAACACTAACACTAACACTAACCCTAACACTAACCCTAACCCAAACCCTAACCCTAACACTAACCCTAACCCTAATCCTAACCCAAACCCAAAAACTAAGCCTAACCAGAACCCTAAACCAAACCCTAATCCTAAACCTAACCCTATCCCTAACTCAAACCCTAACCCTAATCCTAACCCTAACCCTAACCCAAAAACAAACCCTAACCCTAACACTAACCTTAACAAAAACAATAACCCTAACCATAACCCTAAAACCTAACCCTAACCCTAACCCTCACGCTAACCCTAACCCAAACCCTAATACTAACCCTAAACATAACTCAAAACCTAAACTTAATCCTAAACCTAACCCTATCCATAATCCTAACCTAACCCTAACCCTATCCCTCAACCTAACGCAAACCCTAAACGTAATCCCCACCCTAAAACCTAACCATAAACATAACCATAACCCAATTCTAACCCTAACCCTAAGGCAAACCCTAACCCTAACTCTAACCCTAACCCAAAACCTAAACCTATCCATAACCCAAACCCTAACCCAAACACTAACAATAACCCTAACCCTAACCCTATTCCTAACCATAACCCTAACACAATCCCTGACACTAACCCTAACCCTAACCCTAATCCAAACCCAAACCCTAACACTAACCCTAAACCTAACCCTAACCCAAACCCAAACCCTAACCCTATCCCTAACCCAAACGCACACCCTAAAACTAACCCTAACCCAAACCCTAACCCTAACCCTAACCCAATCCCTAACCCTAAACCTAACCCTAACCCTAACATAATCCCAAACCCTAAACCTAACCCTAAACCTAATCCAAACCCTAAACCTAACGCTAATCCTAACCCTTACCCTAACCCAAAAACTAACCCTATTCCTTACCCTAACCCTAACCCTAACCTTAACCCAAACCATAACCCTAACCCTAACCGTAAAGTTAACCCTATCCCTAATCCTAACACTAAACCTAACCCAAACCCAAACCCTAAACTTAACCCTAATCATAACCCTAACCCTAACCCTAACCCTAACCCAAACCCTAAACTTAACACTAACCCTAACCATAACACTAACAAAAATCAAAACCTAAACCCAATCCTAACGCAAACCCTAACCTTAACCCTAACCCTAACCTTAACCCTAACCCTAACCCAAACCCTAACCCTAACCCAAACACTAAAACTAAACCTAACCCTAACGGTAATTCTGAACCTAACCCTATCCCAAAAACTAACCCTAACCGTAACCCTAACCCAAACCCTAACCCTAAATCTAACACTAACGGTAATTCTGAACCTAACCCTAACCCTAACCCTAACCCTAACCATAACCCAAACCCTAACTCAAACCCTAACCCTAACCCAAACCCTAACCCAAACACTAACCATAACCCTAATCCTAAACCTAACACTAAGACTAAACCAAACACTAAACCTAACCGTAATCCTAAACCTAACCCTACCCCTAACCGAAAAAGTAAACCTAACACTAAAACTAACCCTAACCCAAACCCCAAGCCTAACCCAAATCCTAATCCTTACTCTAACAATAATCCTAAACCTAACAATAACCAAAAACCAAATCCTAACCCTAACCCTAACCCTAACCTAAAACCTAAACCTAACCCTAACCCAAACCCTTACACTAACCCTAACCCTAACATAAACCCTAACTCAAACCCTAACCCTAACCCTCACCCAAAACCTAAGCCTAACCCAAATTCTAATCCTAACCCTAACGCTAATCCTAAACCTAACACTAACCCTAAACCAAACCCTAACCCTAACCCTAACCCTAACCCAAAACCTAAACCTAACCCTAACCCAAACCCTAAAACAAATCCTAACCCTAACCCTAAACCTAACCCTAACCCTAACCATAACCATAACCCAAAAACTAACCCTAACCCTAACCCAAAGCATAACACTAACCCTAACCCTAACCCAAACCCTAACCCTAACCGTAATTCTAATCCTAACCCTAATGCTAACCCTAACTCTAATCCTAACCCTAACCCAAACCCTAACCCTAACACTAACCCTAACCCTGATAATAAATCTAACACTAACCCAAACGCTAACCCTAACCATAACCCAAACCAAAACCCTAACACGAACCCTAATCCTAACCCGAACCGCAACCTTAACCTTAATGCTAACCCAAACTTTAAACCTAACCTAATCCTAAACCTTACGCTAACCCTAATCCTAACCATAAACCTAACCCTAATCCAAACCCAATCCCTAACCCTAACCCTAACCCTAAACCAAACCCTAAACCTAACCCTAAACCTAACACTAACCCTAACTCAAACCCTAACCCTAACCCTAACTCTAACCCTAAACCTAACAGTAAACCTAACCCGAAGCCTTTTTCTAACTCTAACCCAAACCCAAACATTAGCCCTAGCCCTAACCCTAACCCAAAACCTAACCCTGACCCTATTCCTAATCCTTACCCTAAGCGTAACCTTAACCCAAACCCTAACACAAACCCTAACCCTAACCCTAACCCTAAACCAAACACTAACCCAAACCCTAACCCTAACCCAAATCCTAACCCTAACACTAACCCTAACCCTAATCCTAAACCTAACCCTAACCCTAACCCAAAAAGTAAACCTAAACCTACCCCTAACCCTAACCCAAACCCTAACCCTATACCTAACCCTCACTCTTATCCCAACCCTTACCCTAACACAAAAACTAACCCTAACCCTAACCCAAACCCAAACCCTAGCCCTAAGCCAAATTCTAATGCTAACCCTAACCCTAACCCAAAACCTAACGCTAATCCTATTCCTAATCCTTACCCTAACCATAACCTTAACCCAAACCCTAACCCAAACCTAACCCTAAACATAACCCTAACCCAAACTCTAACCCAAACCCTAACCCTAACCCAAATACTAACCTTAACACTAACCCTAACCCTAATCCTAAACCTAACACTAACCCTAACCCAAAAAGTAAGCCTAAACCTAACCCTAACACAACCCTAACCCTAACCCTAACCCTAAACCTAATCCCTAACCCCTAACAACAAACGTTAACCCAAACCCTAACCTTAAGCCTAACCCAATCCCAAACCCTAAACTTAATACTAACCCTAATCCAAACCCTAACCCTAACGCTAATCCTAACCCTAACCCTAACCCTAAACCTAACCCTATTCCTTACCCTAACCCTAAGCCTAACCTTAACCCAAACCGTAACCCTAACCCTAACCGTAAACTTAACACTAACCCTAAACTTAACCCTAAATCTAACCCAAATCCAAACCCTAAACTTAACCCTAATCGTAACCCTAACCCTAACACTAACCCTAACCCAAACCGTAAACTTAACACTAACCCTAACCATAACACTAACCCAAATCAAAACCTAACCTAACCCTAACCCAAACCCTAAACTTAACCCTAACCCTAACCCTAAGCCTAAACCTAACAATAACCCTAACAAACCCTAACCTAACCATCACCCTAACCCAAACCCTAACCCTAACCCTAACCCTAACCCTAATGAAACCATAACACTAACCCTAACGTTTACCCTAACTCTAAACCTATACCTAACTTAAACTCAAAAACTAACCCTAACCCTAAACCTAACCCAAAACTTAACCCTAAACCTAACCCTAACCCTAATCCTAATTATAACCCGAATCCAAACCATAACCCTAACCGTAAACCCAGCCCAAAACCTAAACCTAACCTAAACCTAACCCTAAACCAAACCCTAACTCTAACCCTAAACCTAACCCTAAACCTAATCCCAACCCTATCCCTAACCCTAACCCTAACCCCACCCCAAACCCTAAACCTAACCCAAAACCAAACTCTATCCCTAACCATAACCCTAACCCTAACCCTAACCCAAACCCTAACCCTAACACTAACCCTAACCCTGATCCTAAACCTAACACTAACCCTAACCCAAACCCTAACCCTAACACTATCACTAACCCTAACACTAACTGAAACGCTAACCCTAATCCTGACCCAAAACAAAACCCTAACCTTAACCCTAATCCTAACCCTAACCCTAACCCTAACCCTAACCCAAACCTTAAATCTAACCTAATCCTAATTCTAACCCTAACCCTAATCGTAACCATAAACCTAAACCTAACGCAATCCCAACCCCTAACCCTAACCCTAACCCTAAGGCAAACCGTAACCCTAAACCTAACCCTAACCCTAATCCTAAACCTAACAGAAACCCAACCCCTAAACCTAACACTAATCATAACCCTAACCCTAACCCTAAACCTATCCATAAACCTAAAACAAACCCAAAGCCTAACACTAACCCTAACCCTAACTCTAACCCTAACCGAAACCCAAACCCTAACCCTAACCCTAACGCTAACCCAAACTCTAAACCTAACCCTAACCCTAAAACTAACCCAAACCCTAACCCTAACACTAACCCTAACCCTGATCCTAAACCTAACACTAACCCTAACCCAAACCCTAACCCTAACACTATCACTAACCCTAACACTAACCCAAACTCTAACCCTAAGCCTAACCGAAACCAAAACCCTAACTCTAACACTAATCCTAAACCGAAACCTAACCCTAACCCTAAAACTAAACCTAAACCAAACCTTAAACCTAACCTAATCCTAACCCTAACCCTATCCTTAATCCTAACCATAACCCTAACCCTAACCCTAACCCAAACCCTAACCCTAACCCTAACCCTAACCCTAACCCTAACCTAAGAACTAACCCTAAACCTAACCCTAACCCAAATCCTAACCCTCACCCAACCCCTAACCCTAACGCTAAACCTAACCCAAAACCTAACCCTAAACCTAACCCGAAGCCTTTTCCTAACCCTAACCCTAACCCAAAAAATAACCCTAACCCTAAACCCAAACCTAACCCTAATCTAACCCTAACCCTAACCCAAACCCTAACCCTAACCCAAACCCTAAACCTAAACCTAAACCTAACCCTAATCCTAACCCTTACCCTAACCCAAGAACTAACCCTAACCCTAACCCTAACCCAAACCCTAACCCGAACCCGAACCCTAACCCTAACCCTATCCCTAACCCTAACCCTAACCCAATCCCTAATCCTCACTAACCCTAACATAAAACCTATACCTAACCCTAAGCCAAACCTAACCCAAACCCTAACAATAACCCTAACCCTAACTCTATTCCTAACCCTAAACCTAACCCAAACCCTAACCCTAACCCAAACCCTAACCCTAAAACTAACCCTACCCCTAACCCTAATCCAAACCCAAAACCTAACAGTAAACCTAAACCTAACCCTAACCTAAAACCAAACCCTAACCCTATCCCTAACCCAAACCCACACCGTAAAACTAACCCTAACCCAAACCCTAAACCTAACCATAACCCAATCCCTAACCGTAACACTAACCCTAAACCTAACCCTAACCCTAACGCTAACCCTAAACCTAACCCAAACCCAAACCCTAAATTTAACCCTAATCGTTACCCTAACCCTAATCATAACCCTAACCCAAACCCTACATTAACTCTAACCCTAACCCTAACACTAACCCAAATCAAAACCTACACCTAACCCTAACACAAACCCTAACCCTAACACTAACACTAAACCTAACACTAACCCAAACCCTAACCATAGCCCTAACCCAAACCAAATCCTAAACCTAACCCTAACCCAAACCGTAAACCTAACCCTAATCGTAACCCTAAACCTAACCCAAATCCTAGCCCTAACCCTAACCCGAACCCAAAACCAACCCCTAAACCTAACCGTAACCCTAACCCAAACACTAACCCTAACCCTAACCCTAACCCTAACTCAAACCCTAACTCTAAACCTAACCCTAACCCTAACCGAAACCCTAACTTTTAACCTAACCCTAACCCTAACCCTAACCCTAACCCTAACCCAAACCCTAACTCTAAACCTAACCCTAACCCTAATCCTAACCCTAACCATAACCCAAAAACTAACTCTAACCCTAACCCAAACTGTAAACCAAACCCTAACCCTAACACTAAATCTAACCCTATTCCTAACCCTAACTCTAACCCTAACCTTAACACAAACAATAACCCTAACCATAACCCTAAAACCTAACCCTAACCCTAACCCGAACCCTCACACTAACCCTAACCCTAAACCTAACCCAAACCCTAATCCTAACCCTAAACATAACTCAAAACCTTAACCTAACTCCAAACCTAACCCCATCCATAATCCTAACCTAACCCTAACCCTATACCTAAACCTAACCCAAACCCTAAACGTAATCCTAACCCTAAAACCTAACCCTAAACATAACCCTAACCCAATTCTAACCCAAACCCTAACCCTAACCCTAACCCTAAACCTAACCATAACCCTAACCCTAACCATAAACCTAACCCAAACCTAAACCCTAAACTTTACCCTAATCGTAACTCAAACCCTAACCCTAACCCAAAACCAAACCCTAAACGTTACACTAACCCTAGCCCTAACACTAACCCAAATTCAAACCTAAGGCTCACCCTAACCCATCCCCCACCCCTAATCGTAACCCTAACCCTAACCCTAACCCTAACCCAAACCCGAAACCTAACCATAACTCTAATCCAAACCCTAACTCTAACCCTAACCCTAACCGAAACCCTAACCCTAACCTTAACCCTAAACCAAACGCTAAACCTAACCCTAACCCTAACACTAACCCTAACCTTAACTTTAACCCTAAACCAAACGCTAATCCTAACCCTAACCCTAACACTAACCCTAAACGAAAACCTAAACCCTAAACCTACTCCTAACCCTAACCCTAACCCTTATCGTTTAACAAACCCAAACCCTAAAACTAACCCTAATCCGAACCCTAACCGTAACCCTAATCCTAACCGTAACCCTAACCCTAACCCAACCCCTAACCCTCACCCTAACTCTAACACAAACCCGAACCCTAACCCTAAGCCTAACCCAAATCCTAACCCTAACCCTAACCCTAAACCTAACCCTAACCCTAACACTAACCCTAACTCAAACCCTAACCCTAAACATAACCCAAGAACTAACCCTAACCCTAACCCTAACCCAAACCCTAACCCTCATCCAAACCCTAACCCTAAACCTAAACCTAACACTAACCCTAAGCCAAACCCTAACCCTAACACTATCACTAACCCTAACACTAACTCAAACCCTAACCCTAACCCAAACCCTAAACCTAACCCTAACCCTAACCCAAAACCTAACCCTAACCCTAACCCAAACCAAAAGCCTAAACCTAACTCTGATCCTAACCTTAATCCTAACAATAACCCTAACCATAACCCTATTCCTAACACTAACCCTAACCCTAACACTAACCCAAATCAAAACCTAAACCTAACCCTAACCCAAACCCTAACCCTAACACTAACCCTAGCCCTAACACTAACCCAAACCCTAACCCTAAACCTAACCCAAACCCTAACCCTAAACCTAACCCAAACCAAAACCCTAACCCTAACCCTAACCCTAACCCAAACCCTATCCATTACCCTAACACAAACCCAAACCCTAACCCTAACCCTAACCCTAACCGTAACCAAAACCCTAAACCTAACCCTAACCCAAACCCTAAACCTAAACCTAAACCTAACCCTAATCCTAACCCTTACCCTAACCCAAGAACTAACCCTAACCCTAACCCTAACCCAAACCCTAACCCTAACCCGAACCCTAACCCTAACCCTATCCCTAACCCTAACCCTAACCCAATCCCTAATCCTCACTAACCCTAACATAAAACCTATACCTAACCCTAAGCCAAACCTAACCCAAACCCTAACAATAACCCTAACCCTAACTCTATTCCTAACCCTAAACCTAACCCAAACCCTAACCCTAACCCAAACCCTAACCCTAAAACTAACCCTACCCCTAACCCTAATCCAAACCCAAAACCTAACACTAAACCTAAACCTAACCCTAACCTAAAACCAAACCCTAACCCTATCCCTAACCCAAACCCACACCGTAAAACTAACCCTAACCCAAACCCTAAACCTAACCTTAACCCAATCCCTAACCGTAACACTAACCCTAAACCTAACCCTAACCCTAACGCTAACCCTAAACCTAACCCAAACCCAAACCCTAAATTTAACCCTAATCGTTACCCTAACCCTAATCATAACCCTAACCCAAACCCTACATTAACTCTAACCCTAACCCTAACACTAAATCAAATCAAAACCTACACCTAACCCTAACACAAACCCTAACCCTAACACTAACACTAAACCTAACACTAACCCAAACCCTAACCATAGCCCTAACCCAAACCAAATCCTAAACCTAACCCTAACCCAAACCGTAAACCTAACCCTAATCGTAACCCTAAACCTAACCCAAATCCTAGCCCTAACCCTAACCCTAACCCAAAACCAACCCCTAAACCTAACCGTAACCCTAACCCAAACACTAACCCTAACCCTAACCCTAACCCTAACTCAAACCCTAACTCTAAACCTAACCCTAACCCTAACGGAAACCCTAACTTTTAACCTAAACCTAACCCTAACCCTAACCCTAACCCTAACCCAAACCCTAACTCTAAACCTAACCCTAACCCTAATCCTAACCCTAACCATAACCCAAAAACTAACTCTAACCCTAACCCAAACTGTAAACCAAACCCTAACCCTAACACTAAATCTAACCCTATTCCTAACCCTAACTCTAACCCTAACCTTAACACAAACAATAACCCTAACCATAACCCTAAAACCTAACCCTAACCCTAACCCGAACCCTCACACTAACCCTAACCCTAACCCTAACCCAAACCCTCATCCTAACCCTAAACATAACTCAAAACCTTAACCTAACTCCAAACCTAACCCCATCCATAATCCTAACCTAACCCTAACCCTATACCTAAACCTAACCCAAACCCTAAACGTAATCCTAACCCTAAAACCTAACCCTAAACATAACCCTAACCCAATTCTAACCCAAACCCTAACCCTAACCCTAACCCTAAACCTAACCATAACCCTAACCCTAACCATAAACCTAACCCAAACCTAAACCCTAAACTTTACCCTAATCGTAACTCAAACCCTAACCCTAACCCAAATCCAAACACTAAACTTTACACTCACCCTAGTCCTAACACTAACCCAAATTCAAACCTAAGGCTAACCCTAACCCAAACCCTAACCCTAATCGTAACCCTAACCCTAACCCTAACCCTAACCCAAACGCGAAACCTAACCATAACTCTAATCCAAACCCTAACTCTAACCCTATCCCTAAACGAAACCCTAACCCTAACCTTAACCCTAAACCAAACGCTAAACCTAACCCTAACCCTAACACTAACCCTAACCTTAACTTTAACCCTAAACCAAACGCTAATCCTAACCCTAACCCTAACACTAACCCTAAACGAAAACCTAAACCCTAAACCTACTCCTAACCCTAACCCTAACCCTTATCGTTTAACAAACCCAAACCCTAAAACTAACCCTAATCCGAACCCTAAGGGTAACCCTAATCCTAACCGTAACCCTAACCCTAACCCAACCCCTAACCCTCTCCCTAACTCTAACACAAACCCGAACCCTAACCCTAAGCCTAACCCAAATCCTAACCCTAACCCTAACCCAAAACCTATCCCTAACCCTAACCCTAACCCTAACTCAAACCCTAACCCTAAACATAACCCAAGAACTAACCCTAACCCTAACCCTAACCCAAACCCTAACCCTCATCCAAACCCTAACCCTAAACCGAAACCTAACACTAACCCTAAGCCAAACCCTAACCCTAACACTATCACTAACCCTAACACTAACTCAAACCCTAGCCCTAACCCAAACCCTAAACCTAACCCTAAACCTAACCCAAAACCTAACCCTAACCCTAACCCAAACCAAAAGCCTAAACCTAACTCTGATCCTAACCCTAATCCTAACAATAACCCTAACCAGAACCCTATTCCTAACACTAACCCTAACCCTAACACTAACCCAAATCAAAACCTAAACCTAACCCTAACCCAAACCCTAACCCTAACACTAACCCTAGCCCTAACACTAACCCAAACCCTAACCCTAAACCTAACCCAAACCCTAACCCTAAACCTAACCCAAACCAAAACCCTAACCCTAACCCTAACCCTAACCCAAACCCTATCCATTACCCTAACACAAACCCAAACCCTAACCCTAACCCTAACCCTAACCGTAACCAAAACCCTAAACCTAACCCTAACCCAAACCCTAAACCTAAACCTAAACCTAACCCTAATCCTAACCCTTACCCTAACCCAAGAACTAACCCTAACCCTAACCCTAACCCAAACCCTAACCCTAACCCGAACCCTAACCCTAACCCTATCCCTAACCCTAACCCTAACCCAATCCCTAATCCTCACTAACCCTAACATAAAACCTATACCTAACCCTAAGCCAAACCTAACCCATACCCTAACAATAACCCTAACCCTAACTCTATTCCTAACCCTAAACCTAACCCAAACCCTAACCCTAACCGAAACCCTAACCCTAAAACTAACCCTACCCCTAACCCTAATCCAAACCCAAAACCTAACTCTAAACCTAAACCTAACCCTAACCTAAAACCAAACCCTAACCCTATCCCTAACCCAAACCCACACCGTAAAACTAACCCTAACCCAAACCCTAAACCTAACCTTAACCCAATCCCTAACCGTAACACTAACCCTAAACCTAACCCTAACCCTAACGCTAACCCTAAACCTAACCCAAACCCCACCCCTAAATTTAACCCTACTCGTTACCCTAACCCTAATCATAACCCTAACCCAAACCCTACATTAACTCTAACCCTAACCCTAACACTAAATCAAATCAAAACCTACACCTAACCCTAACACAAACCCTAACCCTAACACTAACACTAAACCTAACACTAACCCAAACCCTAACCATAGCCCTAACCCAAACCAAATCCTAAACCTAACCCTAAACCAAACCGTAAACCTAACCCTAATCGTAACCCTAAACCTAACCCAAATCCTAGCCCTAACCCTAACCCGAACCCAAAACCAACCCCTAAACCTAACCCTAACCCTAACCCAAACACTAACCCTAACCCTAACCCTAACCCTAACTCAAACCCTAAGTCTAAACCTAACCCTAACCCTAACCGAAACCCTAACTTTTAACCTAACCCTACCCTAACCCTAACCCTAACCCTAACCCAAACCCTAACTCTAAACCTAACCCTAACCCTAATCCTAACCCTAACCATAACCCAAAAACTAACTCTAACCCTAACCCAAACTGTAAACCAAACCCTAACCCTAACACTAAATCTAACCCTATTCCTAACGCTAACTCTAACCCTAACCTTAACACAAACAATAACCCTAACCATAACCCTAAATCCTAACCCTAACCCTAACCCGAACCCTCACACTAACCCTAACCCTAAACCTAACCCAAACCCTAATCCTAACCCTAAACATAACTCAAAACCTTAACCTAACTCCAAACCTAACCCCATCCATAATCCTAACCTAACCCAAACCCTATACCTAAACCTAACCCAAACCCTAAACGTAATCCTAACCCTAAAACCTAACCCTAAACATAACCCTAACCCAATTCTAACCCAAACCCTAACCCTAACCCTAACCCTAAACCTAACCATAACCCCAAGCCTAACCATAAACCTAACCCAAACCTAAACCCTAAACTTTACCCTAATCGTAACTCAAACCCTAACCCTAACCCAAATCCAAACCCTAAACATTACACTAACCCTAGCCCTAACACTAACCCAAATTCAAACCTAAGGCTAACCCTAACCCTAAACCTAACGCTATTCCTTACCCTAACCCTAACCCTAAACCTAACTCAAACGCAAACCCTAATCTTAAGACTAACCCTAACCCTAACCCTATTCCAAACACACACCGTAAACCCAACCCTAACCCAAACCCTAACCCAACCTTAACCCAAACCCTAACCCTAACCCTAACCCTAATATTAATCCTAACCTTAACCCTAACCCTAACCCTAACCTTAACCCAAACCCTAACCCAAACCCTAACCCTAAACCTAACCCTAACACAAACCCTGACCCTCACCCTAATCCTAACCCAATCCCTAAACTTAACCCTAATCCTAATCCTAACCCTAACGCTAACCCTAACACAAACACTAACCCTAACCCTAACCCTAACCCTAACCCTAAACCTAACACTAACCCTAACCCTAATCCTAAACCTAACCCTACCCCTAACCCAAACATAAACCTAACCTTAACCGTAAGCCTAACCCCAACCCTAACCCCATTCCTAATCCTAATGCTAACCCTAACTCTAACCCTAATCGTAAACCTAACCCTAACCCAAACCCTAATCCTCTCTAACCCTAACATAAAACCTAAACCTAACCCTAACCCAAACCCTAACCCAAACCCTAACAATATCCCTAATCCTAACCCTATTCCTAATCCTAACCCTAACCCAAACCGTAAACCAATCCTAATCCTAACCCTAACCCTAATCCTAACCCAAACCCTAACCCTAACCCTATTCCTAACTCTAACCATAACCCTAACCTTAACCCAAAACCTAACCCAAAACCAAACCCTAACCCTGACCCTAACCTTAACCCAAACCCTAAACCTAACCCTAACCCAAACTCTAACCGTAACCCTATTCCTAACTCTAACCCTAACCATAACCTTAACCCAAACCCTAACACAAACCCTAACCCTAAACCCTAATCCAAACCCTAACACTAACCCTATACCAAAACCTAACCCTAACCCTAACCCTAACCTTAACCCAAACCCTAACCGTAACACTAACCCTAAACCTAACCCTAACCCTTACGCTATCCCTAAAACTAACCCAAACCCAACCCCTAAACTTACCCCTAATCATTATGCTAACCCTAATCCTAACCCTAAGCCAAACCCTAAAGTTATCACTACCCCTAACCCTAACACTAACCCAAATCAAACCCTAAACCTAACCCTAACCCAAACCCTAACCCTAACACTAACTCTAACCCTAACACTAACCCAAACCCTATCCCTAACCCTAACCCAAAATAAAACCGTAACCCTAACCCTAACACTAACCCAAACCCTAAACCTAACCCTAACCCTAACCCTAACCCTATTCCTAACACTAACCCTAACCCTAACACTAACCCAAATCAAAACCTAAACCTAACCCTAACCCAAACCCTAACCCTAACACTAACCCTAGCCCTAACACTAACCCAAACCCTAACCCTAAACCTAACCCAAACCCTAACTCTAAACCTAACCCAAACCAAAACCCTAACCCTAACCCTAACCCAAACCCTATCCATTACCCTAACACAAACCCAAACCCTAACCCTAACCCTAACCCTAACCGAAACCAAAACCCTAAACCTAACCCTAACCCAAACTCTAACCCTAACCCTAACCCTAACCCTAACCCTAACCCTAATCCAAACCCTAAACCTAATGCTAATCCTTACCCTAACCCTAACCCTAAACCTAACCCTATTCCTTACCCTAACCCTAACCCTAAACCTAACTCAAACCCAAACCCTAACCCTAACCCTTACCCTAACCCTAACCCTATTCCAAACCCACACCGTAAACCCAACCCTAACCCAAAGCCTAACCCAACCTTAACCCAAACCCTAACCCTAACCCTAACCCTAATATTAATCCTAACCTTAACCCTAACCCTAACCCTAACCTTAACCCAAACCCTAACCCAAACCCTAACCCTAAACCTAACCCTAACACAAACCCTAACCCTCACCCTAACCCTAACCCAATCCCTAAACTTAACCCTAATCCTAATCCTAACCCTAACGCTAACCCTAACACAAACACTAACCCTAACAATAACCCTAAACCTAACACTAACCCTAACCCTAATCCTAAACCTTACCCTACCCCTAACCCAAACATAAACCTAACCTTAACCCTAAGCCTAACCCAAACCCTAACCCTATTCCTAATCCTAATGCTAACCCTAACTCAAACCCTAATCGTAAACCTAACCCTAACCCAAACCCTAATCCTCTCTAACCCTAACATAAAACCTAAACCTAACCCTAACCCAAACCCTAACCCAAACCCTAACAATATCCCTAACCCTAACCCTATTCCTAATCCTAACCCTAACCCAAACCGTAAACCAATCCTAATCCTAACCCTAACCCTAATCCTAACCCAAACCCTAACACTAACCCTATTCCTAACTCTAACCATAACCCAAAACCTAACCCAAAACCAAACCCTAACCCTGACCCTAACCTTAACCCAAACCCTAAACCTAACCCTAACCCAAACTCTAACCGTAACCCTATTCCTAACTCTTACCCTAACCCTAACCTTAACCCAAACCCTAACACAAACCCTAACCCTAAACCCTAATCCAAACCCTAACACTAACCCTATACCAAAACCTAACCCTAACCCTAAGCCTAACCTTAACTCAAACCCTAACCGTAACACTAACCCTAAACCTAACCCTAACCCTTACGCTATCCCTAAAACTAACCCAAACCCAAACCCTAAACTTAACCCTAATCATTATCCTAACCCTAATCCTAACCCTAAGCCAAACCCTAAAGTTATCACTAACCCTAACACTAACACTAACCCAAATCAAAACCTAAACCTAACCCTAACCCAAACCCTAACCCTAACACTAACCCTAACCCTAACACTAACCCAAACCCTATCCCTAACCCTAAACCAAAATAAAACCCTAACCCTAACACTAACCCTAACCCAAACCCTAAACCTAACCCTAATCCTAACCCTAACCCTAACCCTAATCCTAGCCCTAACCCTAACCCGAACCCAAACCCAACCCCTAAACCTAACCCTAACCCTAACCCTAACACAAACCCTAACTCTAAACCTAACCCTAACCCTAATCCAAACCCTAAACCTAACGCTAATCCATACCCTAACCCTAACCCTAAACCTAACCCTATTCCTTACCCTAACCTTAACCATAACCTTAACCTAAACCATTACCTTAACCCTAACCCTTACCCTTACCCTAAACCTAACCCAAACCCTAACCCAACCTTAACCCAAAACCTAACCCTAACCCTAATCCTAATCCTAATCCTAACCTTAACCCTAACCCTAACCCTAACCTTAACCCAAACCGTAACCCAAACCCTAACCCTAAATCTAACCCTAACACAAACTCTAACACTCACCCTAAACCTAACTGAATCCCTAACCTTAACCCTAATCCTAATGCTAACCCTAACGCTAACCCTAACACAAACCCTAACCCTAACCCTAACCTTAAACCTAACACTAACCCTAACCCTAATCCTAGACCTAATCCTACAGCTAACCCAAAAAGTAAACCTAAACCTAACCGTAAGCCTAACCCAAACCCTAACCCTAACCCTAATCCTAACGCGAACCCTAACTCAAACCCTAATCCTAAACCTAACCCTAACCCAAACCCTAATCGTCACTAACCCTAACATAAAACCTAAACCTAACCCTAAGCCAAACCTAACCCAAACCCTAACAATAACCCTAACCCTAACTCTATTTCTAACCCTAAACCTAACCCAAACCCTAACCCTAACCCAAACCCTAACCCTAAAACTAACCCTAACCCTAACCCTAATCCAAACCCAAACCCTAACACTAAACCTAAACCTAACCCTAACCTAAAACCAAACCCTAAACCTATCCCTTACCCAAACCCACACCGTAAAACTAACACTAACCCAAACCCTAACCCTAACCTTACCCCAATCCCTAACCGTAACAGTAACCCTAAACCTAACCCTAACCCTAACGCTAACCCTAAACCTAACCCAAAACCAAACCCTAAATTTAACCCTAATCGTTACCCTAACCCTAATCATAACCCTAACCCAAACCCTAACCTTAACTCTAACCCTAACCCTAACACTAACCCAAATCAAAACCTACACCTAACCCTAACACAAACCCTAACCCTCACACTAACACTAAACCTAACACTAACCCAAACCCTAACCATAGCCCTAACCCAAACCAAATCCTAACCCTAACCCTAACCCAAACCGTAAACCTAACCCTAATCGTAACCCTAAACCTAACCCAAATCCTAGCCCTAACCCTAAACCGAACCCAAAACCAACCCCTAAACCTAAACCTAACCCTAAGCCAAACCCTAACCCTAACCCTAACCCTAACCCTAACTCAAACCCTAACCCTAATCCTAACCCTAACCCTAACCCAAAAACTAAGTCCAACCCTAACCCAAACCGTAAACCAAACCCTAACCCTAACACTAACCCTAACCCTATTCCTAACCCTAACCCTAACCTTAACACAAACAATAACCCTAACCATAACCCTAAAACCTAACCCTAACCCTAACCCTAACCCTCACGCTAACCCTAACCCTAAACCTAACCCAAACCCTAATCCTAACCCTAAACATAACTCAAAACCTTAACCTAACTCCAAACCTAAGCCCATCCATAATCCTAACCTAACCCTAACCCTATACCTAAACCTAAAACAAACCCTAAACGTAATCCTAACCCTAAAACCTAACCCTAAACATAACCCTAACCCAATTCTAACCCAAACCCTAACCCTAACCCTAACCCTAAACCTAACCATAACCCTAACCCTAACCATAAATCTAACCCAAACCTAAACCCTAAACTTTACCCTAATCGTAACTCAAACCCTAACCCTAACCCAAATCCAAACCCTAAACTTTACACTAACCCTAGCCCTAACACTAACCCAAATTCAAACCTAAGGCTAACCCTAACCCAAACCCTAAACCTAATCGTAACCCTAACCCTAACCCTAACCCTAACCCAAACCCGAAACCTAACCATAACCCTAACCCAAACCCTAACCCTAACCCTAACCCTAACCCGTATCCTAACCCTAACCTTAACCCTAATCCAAACGCTAATCCTAACCCTAACCCTAACACTAACCCTAACCTGAACTTTATCCCTAAACCAAAAGCTAACCTTAACCCTAACCCTAACACTAACCCTAACCGAAATTCTAAAACCTAAACCTACTCCTAACCCTAAACCTAACCCTTACCCTTACGCAAACCCAAACCCTAAAACTAACCCTAATCCAAACCCTAACCCTAACCCTAATCCTAACCGTAACCCTAACCCTAACCCTAACCTAACCCCTAACCCTCACTATAACTCTAACCCAAACCCGAACCCTAACCCTAAGCCTAACCCAAATCCTAACCCTAACCCTAACCCAAACCCTAACCCTAACCCTAACACTAACCCTAACTCAAACCCTAACCCTAACCATAACCCAAGAACTAACCCTAACCCTAACCCTAACCCTAACCCAAACCCTAACCCTCATACAAACCCTAACCCTAAACCTAAACCTAACACTAACCCTAAGCCAAACCCTAACCCTAACACTATCACTAACCCTAACACTAACCCAAACCCTAACCCTAACCCAAACCCTAAACCTAACCCTAACCCTAACCCAAAACCTAACCCTAACCCTACCCCAAACCAAAAGCCTAAACCTAACTCTGATCCTAACCCTAATCCTAACAATAACCCTAACCCTAACCCTATTCCTAACACTAACCCTAACCCTAACACTAACCCAAATCAAAACCTAAACCTATCCCTAACCCAAACCCTAACCCTAACACTAACCCTAGCCCTAACACTAACCCAAACCCTAACCCTAAACCTAACCCAAACCCTAACCCTAAACCTAACCCAAACCAAAACCCTAACCCTAACCCTAACCCTAACCCTAACCCTAACCCAAACCCTATCCATTACCCTAACACAAACCCAAACCCTAACCCTAACCCTAACCCTAACCCTAACCCAAACCCTAAACCTAACCCTAACACAAACTCTAACCCTAACCCTAACCCTAACCCTAACCCTAATCCAAGCCCTAAACCTAATGCTAATCCTTACCCTAACCCTAACCCTAAACCTAACCCTATTCCTTACCCTAACCCTAACCCTAAACCTTACTCATACCCAAACCCTAACACTAACCCTTACCCTAACCCTAACCCTATTCCAAACCCACACCGAAAACCCAACCCTACCCCAAACCCTAACCCAACCTTAACCCAAACCCTAACCCTAACCCTAACCCAAATATTAATCCTAACCTTAACCCTAACCCTAACCCTAACCTTAACCCTAACCCTAACCCAAACCCTAACCCTAACACTAACCCTAGCCCTAACACTAACCCAAACCCTAACCCTAAACCTAACCCAAACCCTAACCCTAAACCTAACCCAAACCAAAACCCTAACCCTAACCCTAACCCTAACCCAAAACCTATCCATTACCCTAACACAAACCCAAACCCTAACCCTAACCCTAACCCTAACCGTAACCAAAACCCTAAACCTAACCCTAACCCAAACCCTAAACCTAAACCTAAACCTAACCCTAATCCTAACCCTTACCCTAACCCAAGAACTAACCCTAACCCTAACCCTTACCCAAACCCTAACCCTAACCCTAACCCTAACCCTAACCCTAACCCTAACCCTAACCCTAACCCTAACCCGAACCCTAACCCTAACCCTATCCCTAACCCTAACCCTAACCCAATCCCTAATCCTCACTAACCCTAACATAAAACCTATACCTAACCCTAAGCCAAACCTAACCCATACCCTAACAATAACCCTAACCCTAACTCTATTCCTAACCCTAAACCTAACCCAAACCCTAACCCTAACCCAAACCCTACCCCTAAAACTAACCCTACCCCTAACCCTAATCCAAACCCAAACCCTAACACTAAACCTAAACATAACCCTAACCTAAAACCAAACCCTAACCCTATCCCAAACCCAACCCCACACCAAAAAACTAACCCTAAACCAAACCCTAAACCTAACCTTAACCCAATCCCTACCCGTAACACTAACCCTAAACCTAACCCTAACCCTAACGCTAACCCTAAACCTAACCCAAACCCAAACCCTATATTTAACCCTAATCGTTACCCTAACCCTAATCATAACCCTAACCCAAACCCTACATTAACTCTAACCCTAACCCTAACACTAAATCAAATCAAAACCTACACCTAACCCTAACACAAACCCTAACCCTAACACTAACACTAAACCTAACACTAACCCAAACCCTAACCATAGCCCTAACCCAAACCAAATCCTAAACCTAACCCTAAACCAAACCGTAAACCTAACCCTAATCGTAACCCTAAACCTAAGCCAAATCCTAGCCCTAACCCTAACCCGAACCCAAAACCAACCCCTAAACCTAACCCTAACCCTAACCCAAACACTAACCCTAACCCTAACCCTAACCCTAACTCAAACCCTAAGTCTAAACCTAACCCTAACCCTAACCGAAACCCTAACTTTTAACCTAACCCTACCCTAACCCTAACCCTAACCCTAACCCAAACCCTAACTCTAAACCTAACCCTAACCCTAATCCTAACCCTAACCATAACCCAAAAACTAACTCTAACCCTAACCCAAACTGTAAACCAAACCCTAACCCTAACACTAAATCTAACCCTATTCCTAACGCTAACTCTAACCCTAACCTTAACACAAACAATAACCCTAACCATAACCCTAAATCCTAACCCTAACCCTAACCCGAACCCTCACACTAACCCTAACCCTAAACCTAACCCAAACCCTAATCCTAACCCTAAACATAACTCAAAACCTTAACCTAACTCCAAACCTAACCCCATCCATAATCCTAACCTAACCCAAACCCTATACCTAAACCTAACCCAAACCCTAAACGTAATCCTAACCCTAAAACCTAACCCTAAACATAACCCTAACCCAATTCTAACCCAAACCCTAACCCTAACCCTAACCCTAAACCTAACCATAACCCTAACCCTAACCATAAATCTAACCCAAACCTAAACCCTAAACTTTACCCTAATCGTAACTCAAACCCTAACCCTAACCCAAATCCAAACCCTAAACAGTACACTAACCCTAGCCCTAACACTAACCCAAATTCAAACCTAAGGCTAACCCTAACCCTAAACCTAACCCTATTCCTTACCCTAACCCTAACCCTAAACCTAACTCAAACGCAAACCCTAACCCTAACCCTTACCCTAACCCTAACCCTATTCCAAACACACACCGTAAACCCAACCCTAACCCAAACCCTAACCCAACCTTAACCCAAACCCTAACCCTAACCCTAACCCTAATATTAATCCTAACCTTAACCCTAACCCTAACCCTAACCTTAACCCAAACCCTAACCCAAACCCTAACCCTAAACCTAACCCTAACACAAACCCTGACCCTCACCCTAATCCTAACCCAATCCCTAAACTTAACCCTAATCCTAATCCTAACCCTAACGCTAACCCTAACACAAACACTAACCCTAACCCTAACCCTAACCCTAACCCTAAACCTAACACTAACCCTAACCCTAATCCTAAACCTAACCCTACACCTAACCCAAACATAAACCTAACCTTAACCGTAAGCCTAACCCAAACCCTAACCCTATTCCTAATCCTAATGCTAACCCTAACTCAAACCCTAATCGTAAACCTAACCCTAACGCAAACCCTAATCCTCTCTAACCCTAACATAAAACCTAAACCTAACCCTAAACCAAACCCTAACCCAAACCCTAACAATATCCCTAATCCTAACCCTATTCCTAATCCTAACCCTAACCCAAACCGTAAACCAATCCTAATCCTAACCCTAACCCTAATCCTAACCCAAACCCTAACCCTAACCCTAACACTAACCCTAACTCAAACCCTAACCCTAACCATAACCCAAGAACTAACCCTAACCCTAACCCTAACCCTAACCCAAACCCTAACCCTCATACAAACCCTAACCCTAAACCTAAACCTAACACTAACCCTAAGCCAAACCCTAACCCTAACACTATCACTAACCCTAACACTAACCCAAACCCTAACCCTAACCCAAACCCTAAACCTAACCCTAACCCTAACCCAAAACCTAACCCTAACCCTAACCCAAACCAAAAGCCTAAACCTAACTCTGGTCCTAACCCTAATCCTAACAATAACCCTAACCCTAACCCTATTACTAACACTAAACCTAACCCTAACACTAACCCAAATCAAAACCTAAACCTATCCCTAACCCAAACCCTAACCCTAACACTAACCCTAGCCCTAACACTAACTCAAACCCTAACCCTAAACCTAACCCAAACCCTAACCCTAAACCTAACCCAAACCAAAACCCTAACCCTAACCCTAACCCTAACCCTAACCCTAACCCAAACCCTATCCATTACCCTAACACAAACCCAAACCCTAACCCTAACCCTAACCCTAACCGAAACCAAAACCCTAAACCTAACCCTAACACAAACTCTAACCCTAACCCTAACCCTAACCCTAACCCTAATCCAAACCCTAAACCTAATGCTAATCCTTACCCTAACCCTAACCCTAAACCTAACCCTATTCCTTACCCTAACCCTAACCCTAAACCTAACTCAAACCCAAACCCTAACACTAACCCTTACCCTAACCCTAACTCTATTCCAAACCCACACCGTAAACCCAACCCTAACCCAAACCCTAACCCAACCTTAACCCAAACCCTAACCCTAACCCTAACCCTAATATTAATCCTAACCTTAACCCTAACCCTAACCCTAACCTTAACCCTAACCCTAACCCAAACCCTAACCCTAACACTAACCCTAGCCCTAACACTAACCCAAACCCTAACCCTAAACCTAACCCAAACCCTAACCCTAAACCTAACCCAAACCAAAACCCTAACCCTAACCCTAACCCTAACCCAAACCCTATCCATTACCCTAACACAAACCCAAACCCTAACCCTAACCCTAACCCTAACCGTAACCAAAACCCTAAACCTAACCCTAACCCAAACCCTAAACCTAAACCTAAACCTAACCCTAATCCTAACCCTTACCCTAACCCAAGAACTAACCCTAACCCTAACCCTTACCCAAACCCTAACCCTAACCCTAACCCTAACACTAACCCTAACCCTAACCCTAACCCTAACCCGAACCCTAACCCTAACCCTATCCCTAAGCCTAACCCTAACCCAATCCCTAATCCTCACTAACCCTAACATAAAACCTATACCTAACCCTAAGCCAAACCTAACCCATACCCTAACAATAACCCTAACCCTAACACTATTCCTAACCCTAAACCTAACCCAAATCCTAATACTAACCCAAACCCTAACCCTAACACTAACCCTACCCCTTACCCTAACCCATACCCAAAACCTAACACTAAACCTAAACCTAACCCTAACCTAAAACCAAACCCTAACCCTATCCCTAACCCAAACCCACACCGTAAAACTAACCCTAACCCAAACCCTAAACCTAACCTTAACCCAATCCCTAACCGTAACACTAACCCTAAACCTAACCCTAACCCTAACGCTAACCCTAAACCTAACCCAAACCCAAACCCTATATTTAACCCTAATCGTTACCCTAACCCTAATCATAACCCTAACCCAAACCCTACATTAACTCTAACCCTAACCCTAACACTAAATCAAATCAAAACCTACACCTAACCCTAACACAAACCCTAACCCTAACACTAACACAAAACCTAACACTAACCCAAACCCTAACCATAGCCCTAACCCAAACCAAATCCTAAACCTAACCCTAAACCAAACCGTAAACCTAACCCTAATCGTAACCCTAAACCTAACCCAAATCCTAGCCCTAACCCTAACCCGAACCCAAAACCAACCCCTAAACCTAACCCTAACCCTAACCCAAACACTAACCCTAACCCTAACCCTAACCCTAACTCAAACCCTAAGTCTAAACCTAACCCTAACCCTAACCGAAACCCTAACTTTTAACCTAACCCTACCCTAACCCTAACCCTAACCCTAACCCAAACCCTAACTCTAAACCTAACCCTAACCCTAATCCTAACCCTAACCATAACCCAAAAACTAACTCTAACCCTAACCCAAACTGTAAACCAAACCCTAACCCTAACACTAAATCTAACCCTATTCCTAACGCTAACTCTAACCCTAACCTTAACACAAACAATAACCCTAACCATAACCCTAAATCCTAACCCTAACCCTAACCCGAACCCTCACACTAACCCTAACCCTAAACCTAACCCAAACCCTAATCCTAACCCTAAACATAACTCAAAACCTTAACCTAACTCCAAACCTAACCCCATCCATAATCCTAACCTAACCCAAACCCTATACCTAAACCTAACCCAAACCCTAAACGTAATCCTAACCCTAAAACCTAACCCTAAACATAACCCTAACCCAATTCTAACCCAAACCCTAACCCTAACCCTAACCCTAAACCTAACCATAACCCTAACCCTAACCATAAATCTAACCCAAACCTAAACCCTAAACTTTACCCTAATCGTAACTCAAACCCTAACCCTAACCCAAATCCAAACCCTAAACAGTACACTAACCCTAGCCCTAACACTAACCCAAATTCAAACCTAAGGCTAACCCTAACCCTAAACCTAACCCTATTCCTTACCCTAACCCTAACCCTAAACCTAACTCAAACGCAAACCCTAACCCTAACCCTTACCCTAACCCTAACCCTATTCCAAACACACACCGTAAACCCAACCCTAACCCAAACCCTAACCCAACCTTAACCCAAACCCTCACCCTAACCCTAACCCTAATATTAATCCTAACCTTAACCCTAACCCTAACCCTAACCTTAACCCAAACCCTAACCCAAACCCTAACCCTAAACCTAACCCTAACACAAACCCTGACCCTCACCCTAATCCTAACCCAATCCCTAAACTTAACCCTAATCCTAATCCTAACCCTAACGCTAACCCTAACACAAACACTAACCCTAACCCTAACCCTAACCCTAACCCTAAACCTAACCCTAACCCAAACCCTAATCCTCTCTAACCCAAACATAAACCTAACCTTAACCGTAAGCCTAACCCAAACCCTAACCCTATTCCTAATCCTAATGCTAACCCTAACTCAAACCCTTATCGTAAACCTAACCCTAACCCAAACCCTAATCCTCTCTAACCCTAACATAAAACCTAAACCTAACCCTAACCCAAACCCTAACCCAAACCCTAACAATATCCCTAATCCTAACCCTATTCCTAATCCTAACCCTAACCCAAACCGTAAACCAATCCTAATCCTAACCCTAACCCTAATCCTAACCCAAACCCTAACCCTAACCCTATTCCTAACTCTAACCATAACCCTAACCTTAACTCAAAACCTAACCCAAAACCAAAACCTAACCCTGACCCTAACCTTAACCCAAACCCTAAACCTAACCCTAACCCAAACTCTAACCGTAACCCTATTCCTAACTCTAACCCTAACCATAACCTTAACCCAAACCCTAACACAAACCCTAACCCTAAACCCTAATCCAAACCCTAACACTAACCCTATACCAAAACCTAACCCTAACCCTAACCCTAACCTTAACCCAAACCCTAACCGTAACACTAACCCTAAACCTAACCCTAACCCTTACGCTATCCCTAAAACTAACCCAAACCCAAACCCTAAACTTAACCCTAATCATTATCCTAACCCTAATCCTAACCCTAAGCCAAACCCTAAAGTTATCACTAACCCTAACCCTAACACTAACCCAAATCAAAACCTAAACCTAACCCTAACCCAAACCCTAACCCTAACACTAACTCTAACCCTAACACTAACCCAAACCCTATCCCTAACCCTAACCCAAAATAAAACCGTAACCCTAACCCTAACACTAACCCAAACCCTAAACCTAACCCTAACACTAACCCTAACCCTATTCCTAACACTAACCCTAACCCTAACACTAACCCAAATCAAAACCTAAACCTAACCCTAACCCAAACCCTAACCCTAACACTAACCCTAGCCCTAACACTAACCCAAACCCTAACCCTAAACCTAACCCAAACCCTAACTCTAAACCTAACCCAAACCAAAACCCTAACCCTAACCCTAACCCAAACCCTATCCATTACCCTAACACAAACCCAAACCCTAACCCTAACCCTAACCCTAACCGAAACCAAAACCCTAAACCTAACCCTAACCCAAACTCTAACCCTAACCCTAACCCTAACCCTAACCCTAACCCTAATCCAAACCCTAAACCTAATGCTAATCCTTACCCTAACCCTAACCCTAAACCTAACCCTATTCCTTACCCTAACCCTAACCCTAAACCTAACTCAAACCCAAACCCTAACCCTAACACTTACCCTAACCCTAACCCTATTCCAAACCCACACCGTAAACCCAACCCTAACCCAAAGCCTAACCCAACCTTAACCCAAACCCTAACCCTAACCCTAACCCTAATATTAATCCTAACCTTAACCCTAACCCTAACCCTAACCTTAACCCAAACCCTAACCCAAACCCTAACCCTAAACCTAACCCTAACACAAACCCTAACCCTCACCCTAACCCTAACCCAATCCCTAAACTTAACCCTAATCCTAATCCTAACCCTAAAGCTAACCCTAACACAAACACTAACCCTAACAATAACCCTAAACCTAACACTAACCCTAACCCTAATCCTAAACCTTACCCTACCCCTAACCCAAACATAAACCTAACCTTAACCCTAAGCCTAACCCAAACCCTAACCCTATTCCTAATCCTAATGCTAACCCTAACTCAAACCCTAATCGTAAACCTAACCCTAACCCAAACCCTAATCCTCTCTAAGCCTAACATAAAACCTAAACCTAACCCTAACCCAAACCCTAACCCAAACCCTAACAATATCCCTAACCCTAACCCTATTCCTAATCCTAACCATAACCCAAACCGTAAACCAATCCTAATCCTAACCCTAACCCTAATCCTAACCCAAACCCTAACACTAACCCTATTCCTAACTCTAACCATAACCCTAACCTTAACCCAAAACCTAACCCAAAACCAAACCCTAACCCTGACCCAAACCTTAACCCTAAGCCAAAACCTAACCCTAAACTAAACTCTAACCGTAACCCTATTCCTAACTCTTACCCTAACCCTAACCTTAACCCAAACCCTAACACAAACCCTAACCCTAAACCCTAATCCAAACCCTAACACTAACCCTATACCAAAACCTAACCCTAACCCTAACCCTAACCTTAACTCAAACCCTAACCCTAACACTAACCCTAAACCTAACCCTAACCCTTACGCTATCCCTAAAACTAACCCAAACCCAAACCCTAAACTTAACCCTAATCATTATCCTAACCCTAATCCTAACCCTAAGCCAAACCCTAAAGTTATCACTAACCCTAACACTAACACTAACCCAAATCAAAACCTAAACCTAACCCTAACCCAAACCCTAACCCTAACACTAACCCTAACCCTAACACTAACCCAAACCCTATCCCTAACCCTAAACCAAAATAAAACTCTAACCCTAACACTAACCCTAACCCAAACCCTAAACCTAACCCTAATCCTAACCCTAACCCTAACCCTAATCCTAGCCCTAACCCTAACCCGAACCCAAACCCAACCCCTAAACCTAACCCTAACCCTAACCCTAACACAAACCCTAACTCTAAACCTAACCCTAACCCTAATCCAAACCCTAAACCTAACGCTAATCCATACCCTAACCCTAACCCTAAACCTAACCCTATTCCTTACCCTAACCCTAACCCTAACCTTAACCTAAACCGTAACCCTAACCCTAACCCTCACCCTAACCCTAAACCTAACCCAAACCCTAACCCAACCTTAACGCAAAACCTAACCCTAACCCTAATCCTAACCCTAATCCTCACCTTAACCCTAACCCTAACCCTAACCTTAACCCAAACCGTAACCCAAACCCTAACCCTAAATCTAACCCTAACACAAACTCTAACACTCACCCTAAACCTAACTGAATCCCTAACCTTAACCCTAATCCTAATGCTAACCCTAACGCTAACCCTAACACAAACCCTAACCCTAACCCTAACCTTAAACCTAACACTAACCCTAACCCTAATCCTAAACCTAATCCTACCGCTAACCCAAAAAGTAAACCTAAACCTAACCGTAAGCCTAACCCAAACCCTAACCCTAACCCTAATCCTAACGCGAACCCTAACTCAAACCCTAATCCTAAACCTAACCCTAACCCAAACCCTAATCGTCACTAACCCTAACATAAAACCTAAACCTAACCCTAAGCCAAACCTAACCCAAACCCTAACAATAACCCTAACCCTAACTCTATTCCTAACCCTAAACCTAACCCAAACCCTAACCCTAACCCAAACCCTAACCCTAAAACTAACCCTAACCCTAACCCTAATCCAAACCCAAACCCTAACACTAAACCTAAACCTAACCCTAACCTAAAACCAAACCCTAAACCTATCCCTTACCCAAACCCACACCGTAAAACTAACCCTAACCCAAACCCTAACCCTAACCTTAACCCAATCCCTAACCGTAACAGTAACCCTAAACCTAACCCTAACCCTAACGCTAACCCTAAACCTAACCCAAAACCAAACCCTAAATTTAACCCTAATCGTTACCCTAACCCTAATCATTACCCTAACCCAAACCCTAACCTTAACTCTAACCCTAACCCTAACACTAACCCAAATCAAAACCTACACCTAACCCTAACACAAACCCTAACCCTCACACTAACACTAAACCTAACACTAACCCAAACCCTAACCATAGCCCTAACCCAAACCAAATCCTAACCCTAACCCTAACCCAAACCGTAAACCTAACCCTAATCGTAACCCTAAACCAAACCCAACTCCTAGCCCTATCCCTAAACCGAACCCAAAACCAGCCCCTAAACCTAAACCTGACCCAAACCCAAACTCTAACCCTAACCCTAACCCTAACCCTAACTCAAACCCTAACCCTAATCCTAACCCTAACCCTAACCCAAAAACTAAGTCCAACCCTAACCCAAACCGTAAACCAAACCCTAACCCTAACACTAACCCTAACCCTATTCCTAACCCTAACCCTAACCTTAACACAAACAATAACCCTAACCATAACCCTAAAACCTAACCCTAACCCTAACCCTAACCCTCACGCTCACCCTAACCCTAAACCTAACCCAAACCCTAATCCTAACCCTAAATATAACTCAAAACCTTAACCTAACTCCAAACCTAAGCCCATCCATAATCCTAACCTAAACCTAACCCTATACCTAAACCTAACCCAAACCCTAAACGTAATCCTAATCCTAAACCCTAACCCTAAACATACCCCTAACACAATTCTCACCCAAACCCTAACCCTAACCCTAACCCTAAACCTAACCATAACCCTAACCCTAACCATAAATTTAACCCAAACCTAAACCCTAAACTTTACCCTAATCGTAACTCAAACCCTAACCCTAACCCAAATCCAAACCCTAAACTTTACACTAACCCTAGCCCTAACACTAACCCAAATTCAAACCTAAGGCTAACCCTAACCCAAACCCTAACCCTAATCGTAACCCTAACCCTAACCCTAACCCTAACCCAAACCCGAAACCTAACCATAACCCTAACCCAAACCCTAACCCTAAACCTAACCCTAACCCATACCCTAACCCTAACCTTAACCCTAAACCAAACGCTAATCCTAACCCTAACCCTAACACTAACCCTAACCTTAACTTTAACCCTAAACCAAACGCTAATCCTAACCCTAACCCTAACACTAACCCTAACCGAAAACCTAAACCCTAAACCTACTCCTAACCCTAAACCTAACCCTTACCCTTACGCAAACCCAAACCCTAAAACTAACCCTAATCCAAACCCTAACCCTAACCCTAATCCTAACCGGAACCCTAACCCTAACCCTAACCTAACCCCTAACCCTCACTATAACTCTAACCCAAACCCGAACCCTAACCCTAAGCCTAACCCAAATCCTAACCCTAACCCTAACCCAAACCCTAACCCTAACCCTAACACTAACCCTAACTCAAACCCTAACCCTAACCATAACCCAAGGACTAACCCTAACCCTAACCCTAACCCTAACCCAAACCCTAACCCTCATACAAACCCTAACCCTAAACCTAAACCTAACACTAACCCTAAGCCAAACCCTAACCCTAACACTATCACTAACCCTAACACTAACCCAAACCCTAACCCTAACCCAAACCCTAAACCTAACCCTAACCCTAACCCAAAACCTAACCCTAACCCTAACCCAAACCAAAAGCCTAAACCTAACTCTGATCCTAACCCTAATCCTAACAATAACCCTAACCCTAACCCTATTCCTAACACTAACCCTAACCCTAACACTAACCCAAATCAAAACCTAAACCTATCCCTAACCCAAACCCTAACCCTAACACTAACCCTAGCCCTAACACTAACCCAAACCCTAACCCTAAACCTAACCCAAACCCTAACCCTAAACCTAACCCAAACCAAAACCCTAACCCTAACCCTAACCCTAACCCTAACCCTAACCCAAACCCTATCCATTACCCTAACACAAACCCAAACCCTAACCCTAACCCTAACCCTAACCGAAACCAAAACCCTAAACCTAACCCTAACACAAACTCTAACCCTAACCCTAACCCTAACCCTAACCCTAATCCAAACCCTAAACCTAATGCTAATCCTTACCCTAACCCTAACCCTAAACCTAACCCTATTCCTTACCCTAACCCTAACCCTAAACCTAACTCAAACCCAAACCCTAACACTAACCCTTACCCTAACCCTAACCCTATTCCAAACCCACACCGTAAACCCAACCCTAACCCAAACCCTAACCCAACCTTAACCCAAACCCTAACCCTAACCCTAACCCTAATATTAATCCTAACCTTAACCCTAACCCTAACCCTAACCTTAACCCTAACCCTAACCCAAACCCTAACCCTAACACTAACCCTAGCCCTAACACTAACCCAAACCCTAACCCTAAACCTAACCCAAACCCTAACCCTAAACCTAACCCAAACCAAAACCCTAACCCTAACCCTAACCCTAACCCAAACCCTATCCATTACCCTTACACAAACCCAAACCCTAACCCTAACCCTAACCCTAACCGTAACCAAAACCCTAAACCTAACCCTAACCCAAACCCTAAACCTAAACCTAAACCTAACCCTAATCCTAACCCTTACCCTAACCCAAGAACTAACCGTAACCCTAACCCTAACCCAAACCCTAACCCTAACCCTAACCCTAACCCTAACCCTAACCCTAACCCTAACCCTAACCCTAACCCTAACCCTAACCCGAACCCTAACCCTAACCCTATCCCTAACCCTAACCCTAACCCAATCCCTAATCCTCACTAACCCTAACATAAAACCTATACCTAACCCTAAGCCAAACCTAACCCATACCCTAACAATAACCCTAACCCTAACTCTATTCCTAACCCTAAACCTAACCCAAACCCTAACCCTAACCCAAACCCTAACCCTAAAACTAACCCTACCCCTAACCCTAATCCAAACCCAAAACCTAACACTAAACCTAAACCTAACCCTAACCTAAAACCAAACCCTAACCCTATCCCTAACCCAAACCCACACCGTAAAACTAACCCTAACCCAAACCCTAAACCTAACCTTAACCCAATCCCTAACCGTAACACTAACCCTAAACCTAACCCTAACCCTAACGCTAACCCTAAACCTAACCCAAACCCAAACCCTAAATTTAACCCTAATCGTTACCCTAACCCTAATCATAACCCTAACCCAAACCCTACATTAACTCTAACCCTAACCCTAACACTAAATCAAATCAAAACCTACACCTAACCCTAACACAAACCCTAACCCTAACACTAACACTAAACCTAACACTAACCCAAACCCTAACCATAGCCCTAACCCAAACCAAATCCTAAACCTAACCCTAAACCAAACCGTAAACCTAACCATAATCGTAACCCTAAACCTAACCCAAATCCTAGCCCTAACCCTAACCCGAACCCAAAACCAACCCCTAAACCTAACCCTAACCCTAACCCAAACACTAACCCTAACCCTAACCCTAACCCTAACTCAAACCCTAAGTCTAAACCTAACCCTAACCCTAACCGAAACCCTAACTTTTAACCTAACCCTACCCTAACCCTAACCCTAACCCTAACCCAAACCCTAACTCTAAACCTAACCCTAACCCTAATCCTAACCCTAACCATAACCCAAAAACTAACTCTAACCCTAACCCAAACTGTAAACCAAACCCTAACCCTAACACTAAATCTAACCCTATTCCTAACGCTAACTCTAACCCTAACCTTAACACAAACAATAACCCTAACCATAACCCTAAATCCTAACCCTAACCCTAACCCGAACCCTCACACTAACCCTAACCCTAAACCTAACCCAAACCCTAATCCTAACCCTAAACATAACTCAAAACCTTAACCTAACTCCAAACCTAACCCCATCCATAATCCTAACCTAACCCTAACCCTATACCTAAACCTAACCCAAACCCTAAACGTAATCCTAACCCTAAAACCTAACCCTAAACATAACCCTAACCCAATTCTAACCCAAACCCTAACCCTAACCCTAACCCTAAACCTAACCATAACCCTAACCCTAACCATAAACCTAACCCAAACCTAAACCCTAAACTTTACCCTAATCGTAACTCAAACCCTAACCCTAACCCAAATCCAAACCCTAAACTTTACACTAACCCTAGCCCTAACACTAACCCAAATTCAAACCTAAGGCTAACCCTAACCCAAACCCTAACCCTAATCGTAACCCTAACCCTAACCCTAACCCTAACCCAAACCCGAAACCTAACCATAACTCTAATCCAAACCCTAACTCTAACCCTAACCCTAACCGAAACCCTAACCCTAACCTTAACCCTAAACCAAACGCTAAACCTAACCCTAACCCTAACACTAACCCTAACCTTAACTTTAACCCTAAACCAAACGCTAATCCTAACCCTAACCCTAACACTAACCCTAAACGAAAACCTAAACCCTAAACCTACTCCTAACCCTAACCCTAACCCTTATCGTTTAACAAACCCAAACCCTAAAACTAACCCTAATCCGAACCCTAACCGTAACCCTAATCCTAACCGTAACCCTAACCCTAACCCAACCCCTAACCCTCACCCTAACTCTAACACAAACCCGAACCCTAACCCTAAGCCTAACCCAAATCCTAACCCTAACCCTAACCCAAAACCTAACCCTAACCCTAACACTAACCCTAACTCAAACCCTAACCCTAAACATAACCCAAGAACTAACCCTAACCCTAACCCTAACCCAAACCCTAACCCTCATCCAAACCCTAACCCTAAACCGAAACCTAACACTAACCCTAAGCCAAACCCTAACCCTAACACTATCACTAACCCTAACACTAACTCAAACCCTAACCCTAACCCAAACCCTAAACCTAACCCTAACCCTAACCCAAAACCTAACCCTAACCCTAACCCAAACCAAAAGCCTAAACCTAACTCTGATCCTAACCCTAATCCTAACAATAACCCTAACCATAACCCTATTCCTAACACTAACCCTAACCCTAACACTAACCCAAATCAAAACCTAAACCTAACCCTAACCCAAACCCTAACCCTAACACTAACCCTAGCCCTAACACTAACCCAAACCCTAACCCTAAACTTAACCCAAACCCTAACCCTAAACCTAACCCAAACCAAAACCCTAACCCTAACCCTAACCCTAACCCAAACCCTATCCATTACCCTAACACAAACCCAAACAATAACCCTAACCCTAACCCTAACCGTAACCAAAACCCTAAACCTAACCCTAACCCAAACCCTAAACCTAAACCTAAACCTAACCCTAATCCTAACCCTTACCCTAACCCAAGAACTAACCCTAACCCTAACCCTAACCCAAACCCTAACCCTAACCCGAACCCTAACCCTAACCCTATCCCTAACCCTAACCCTAACCCAATCCCTAATCCTCACTAACCCTAACATAAAACCTATACCTAACCCTAAGCCAAACCTAACCCATACCCTAACAATAACCCTAACCCTAACTCTATTCCTAACCCTAAACCTAACCCAAACCCTAACCCTAACCCAAACCCTAACCCTAAAACTAACCCTACCCCTAACCCTAATCCAAACCCAAAACCTAACACTAAACCTAAACCTAACCCTAACCTAAAACCAAACCCTAACCCTATCCCTAACCCAAACCCACACCGTAAAACTAACCCTAACCCAAACCCTAAACCTAACCTTAACCCAATCCCTAACCGTAACACTAACCCTAAACCTAACCCTAACCCTAACCCTAACCCTAAACCTAACCCAAACCCAAACCCTAAATTTAACCCTAATCGCTACCCTAACCCTAATCATAACCCTAACCCAAACCCTACATTAACTCTAACCCTAACCCTAACACTAAATTAAATCAAAACCTACACCTAACCCTAACACAAACCCTAACCCTAACACTAACACTAAACCTAACACTAACCCAAACCCTAACCATAGCCCTAACCCAAACCAAATCCTAAACCTAACCCTAAACCAAACCGTAAACCTAACCCTAATCGTAACCCTAAACCTAACCCAAATCCTAGCCCTAACCCTAACCCGAACCCAAAACCAACCCCTAAACCTAACCCTAACCCTAACCCAAACACTAACCCTAACCCTAACCCTAACCCTAACTCAAACCCTAAGTCTAAACCTAACCCTAACCCTAACCGAAACCCTAACTTTTAACCTAACCCTACCCTAACCCTAACCCTAACCCTAACCCAAACCCTAACTCTAAACCTAACCCTAACCCTAATCCTAACCCTAACCATAACCCAAAAACTAACTCTAACCCTAACCCAAACTGTAAACCAAACCCTAACCCTAACACTAAATCTAACCCTATTCCTAACGCTAACTCTAACCCTAACCTTAACACAAACAATAACCCTAACCATAACCCTAAATCCTAACCCTAACCCTAACCCGAACCCTCACACTAACCCTAACCCTAAACCTAACCCAAACCCTAATCCTAACCCTAAACATAACTCAAAACCTTAACCTAACTCCAAACCTAACCCCATCCATAATCCTAACCTAACCCAAACCCTATACCTAAACCTAACCCAAACCCTAAACGTAATCCTAACCCTAAAACCTAACCCTAAACATAACCCTAACCCAATTCTAACCCAAACCCTAACCCTAACCCTAACCCTAAACCTAACCATAACCCTAACCCTAACCATAAACCTAACCCAAACCTAAACCCTAAACTTTACCCTAATCGTAACTCAAACCCTAACCCTAACCCAAATCCAAACCCTAAACATTACACTAACCCTAGCCCTAACACTAACCCAAATTCAAACCTAAGGCTAACCCTAACCCTAAACCTAACCCTATTCCTTACCCTAACCCTAACCCTAAACCTAACTCAAACGCAAACCCTAACCCTAACCCTTACCCTAACCCTAACCCTATTCCAAACACACACCGTAAACCCAACCCTAACCCAAACCCTAACCCAACCTTAACCCAAACCCTAACCCTAACCCTAACCCTAATATTAATCCTAACCTTAACCCTAACCCTAACCCTAACCTTAACCCAAACCCTAACCCAAACCCTAACCCTAAACCTAACCCTAACACAAACCCTGACCCTCACCCTAATCCTAACCCAATCCCTAAACTTAACCCTAATCCTAATCCTAACCCTAACGCTAACCCTAACACAAACACTAACCCTAACCCTAACCCTAACCCTAACCCTAAACCTAACACTAACCCTAACCCTAATCCTAAACCTAACCCTACCCCTAACCCAAACATAAACCTAACCTTAACCGTAAGCCTAACCCAAACCCTAACCCTATTCCTAATCCTAATGCTAACCCTAACTCAAACCCTAATCGTAAACCTAACCCTAACCCAAACCCTAATCCTCTCTAACCCTAACATAAAACCTAAACCTAACCCTAACCCAAACCCTAACCCAAACCCTAACAATATCCCTAATCCTAACCCTATTCCTAATCCTAACCCTAACCCAAACCGTAAACCAATCCTAATCCTAACCCTAACCCTAATCCTAACCCAAACCCTAACCCTAACCCTATTCCTAACTCTAACCATAACCCTAACCTTAACCCAAAACCTAACCCAAAACCAAACCCTAACCCTGACCCTAACCTTAACCCAAACCCTAAACCTAACCCTAACCCAAACTCTAACCGTAACCCTATTCCTAACTCTAACCCTAACCATAACCTTAACCCAAACCCTAACACAAACCCTAACCCTAAACCCTAATCCAAACCCTAACACTAACCCTATACCAAAACCTAACCCTAACCCTAACCTTAACCTTAACCCAAACCCTAACCGTAACACTAACCCTAAACCTAACCCTAACCCTTACGCTATCCCTAAATCTAACCCAAACCCAAACCCTAAACTTAACCCTAATCATTATCCTAACCCTAATCCTAACCCTAAGCCAAACCCTAAAGTTATCACTAACCCTAACCCTAACACTAACCCAAATCAAAACCTAAACCTAACCCTAACCCAAACCCTAACCCTAACACTAACTCTAACCCTAACACTAACCCAAACCCTATCCCTAACCCTAACCCAAAATAAAACCGTAACCCTAACCCTAACACTAACCCAAACCCTAAACCTAACCCTAACCCTAACCCTAACCCTATTCCTAACACTAACCCTAACCCTAACACTAACCCAAATCAAAACCTAAACCTAACCCTAACCCAAACCCTAACCCTAACACTAACCCTAGCCCTAACACTAACCCAAACCCTAACCCTAAACCTAACCCAAACCCTAACTCTAAACCTAACCCAAACCAAAACCCTAACCCTAACCCTAACCCAAACCCTATCCATTACCCTAACACAAACCCAAACCCTAACCCTAACCCTAACCCTAACCGAAACCAAAACCCTAAACCTAACCCTAACCCAAACTCTAACCCTAACCCTAACCCTAACCCTAACCCTAACCCTAATCCAAACCCTAAACCTAATGCTAATCCTTACCCTAACCCTAACCCTAAACCTAACCCTAACACAAACCCTAACCCTAACCCTAACCCTAACTCAAACCCAAACCCTAACCCTAACCCTTACCCTAACCCTAACCCTATTCCAAACCCACACCGTAAACCCAACCCTAACCCAAAGCCTAACCCAACCTTAACCCAAACCCTAACCCTAACCCTAACCCTAATATTAATCCTAACCTTAACCCTAACCCTAACCCTAACCTTAACCCAAACCCTAACCCAAACCCTAACCCTAAACCTAACCCTAACACAAACCCTAACCCTCACCCTAACCCTAACCCAATCCCTAAACTTAACCCTAATCCTAATCCTAACCCTAACGCTAACCCTAACACAAACACTAACCCTAACAATAACCCTAAACCTAACACTAACCCTAACCCTAATCCTAAACCTTACCCTACCCCTAACCCAAACATAAACCTAACCTTAACCCTAAGCCTAACCCAAACCCTAACCCTATTCCTAATCCTAATGCTAACCCTAACTCAAACCCTAATCGTAAACCTAACCCTAACCCAAACCCTAATCCTCTCTAACCCTAACATAAAACCTAAACCTAACCCTAACCCAAACCCTAACCCAAACCCTAACAATATCCCTAACCCTAACCCTATTCCTAATCCTAACCCTAACCCAAACCGTAAACCAATCCTAATCCTAACCCTAACCCTAATCCTAACCCAAACCCTAACACTAACCCTATTCCTAACTCTAACCATAACCCTAACCTTACCCCAAAACCTAACCCAAAACCAAGCACTAACACTGACCCTCCCCTTAACCCAAACCCTAAACCTAACCCTAACCCAAACTCTAACCGTAACCCTATTCCTAACTCTTACCCTAACCCTAACCTTAACCCAAACCCTAACACAAACCCTAACCCTAAACCCTAATCCAAACCCTAACACTAACCCTATACCAAAACCTAACCCTAACCCTAACCCTAACCTTAACTCAAACCCTAACCGTAACACTAACCCTAAACCTAACCCTAACCCTTACGCTATCCCTAAAACTAACCCAAACCCAAACCCTAAACTTAACCCTAATCATTATCCTAACCCTAATCCTAACCCTAAGCCAAACCCTAAAGTTATCACTAACCCTAACACTAACACTAACCCAAATCAAAACCTAAACCTAACCCTAACCCAAACCCTAACCCTAACACTAACCCTAACCCTAACACTAACCCAAACCCTATCCCTAACCCTAAACCAAAATAAAACCCTAACCCTAACACTAGCCCTAGCCCAAGCCCTAAGCCTAACCCTAATCCTAACCCTAACCCTAACCCTAATCCTAGCCCTAACCCTAGCCCGAGCCCAAACCCAACCCCTAAACCTAACCCTAACCCTAGCCCTAACACAAACCCTAACTCTAAACCTAACCCTAACCCTAATCCAAACCCTAAACCTAACGCTAATCCATACCTTAACCCTAACCCTAAACCTAACCCTATTCCTTACCCTAACCCTAACCCTAACCTTAACCTAAACCATAACCCTAACCCTAACCCTCACCCTAACCCTAAACCTAACCCAAACCCTAACCCAACCTTAACCCAAAACCTAACCCTAACCCTAATCCTAATCCTAATCCTAACCTTAACCCTAACCCTAACCCTAACCTTAACCCAAACCGTAACCCAAACCCTAACCCTAAATCTAACCCTAACACAAACTCTAACACTCACCCTAAACCTAACTGAATCCCTAACCTTAACCCTAATCCTAATGCTAACCCTAACGCTAACCCTAACACAAACCCTAACCCTAACCCTAACCTTAAACCTAACACTAACCCTAACCCTAATAATAAACCTAATCCTACCGCTAACCCAAAAAGTAAACCTAAACCTAACCGTAAGCCTAACCCAAACCCTAACCCTAACCCTAATCCTAACGCGAACCCTAACTCAAACCCTAATCCTAAACCTAACCCTAACCCAAACCCTAATCGTCACTAACCCTAACATAAAACCTAAACCTAACCCTAAGCCAAGCCTAACCCAAACCCTAACAATAACCCTAACCCTAACTCTATTCCTAACCCTAACCCTAACCCAAACCCTAACCCTAACCCAAACCCTAACCCTAAAACTAACCCTAACCCTAACCCTAATCCAAACCCAAACCCTAACACTAAACCTAAACCTAACCCTAACCTAAAACCGAACCCTAAACCTATCCCTTACCCAAACCCACACCGTAAAACTAACCCTAACCCAAACCCTAACCCTAACCTTAACCCAATCCCTAACCGTAACAGTAACCCTAAACCTAACCCTAACCCTAACGCTAACCCTAAACCTAACCCAAAACCAAACCCTAAATTTAACCCTAATCGTTACCCTAACCCTAATCATAACCCTAACCCAAACCCTAACCTTAACTCTAACCCTAACCCTAACACTAACCCAAATCAAAACCTACACCTAACCCTAACACAAACCCTAACCCTCACACTAACACTAAACCTAACACTAACCCAAACCCTAACCATAGCCCTAACCCAAACCAAATCCTAACCCTAACCCTAACCCAAACCGTAAACCTAACCCTAATCGTAACCCTAAACCTAACCCAAATCCTAGCCCTAACCCTAAACCGAACCCAAAACCAACCCCTAAACCTAAACCTAACCCTAACCCAAACACTAACCCTAACACTAACCCTAACCCTAACTCAAACCCTAACCCTAATCCTAACCCTAACCCTAACCCAAAAACTAAGTCCAACCCTAACCCAAACCGTAAACCAAACCCTAACCCTAACACTAACCCTAACCCTATTCCTAACCCTAACCCTAACCTTAACACAAACAATAACCCTAACCATAACCCTAAAACCTAACCCTAACCCTAACCCTAACCCTCACGCTAACCCTAACCCTAAACCTAACCCAAACCCTAATCCTAACCCTAAACATAACTCAAAACCTTAACCTAACTCCAAACCTAAGCCCATCCATAATCCTAACCTAACCCTAACCCTATACCTAAACCTAACCCAAACCCTAAACGTAATCCTAACCCTAAAACCTAACCCTAAACATAACCCTAACCCAATTCTATCCCAAACCCTAACCCTAACCCTAACCCTAAACCTAACCATAACCCTAACCCTAACCATAAATCTAACCCAAACCTAAACCCTAAACTTTACCCTAATCGTAACTCAAACCCTAACCCTAACCCAAATCCAAACCCTAAACTTTACACTAACCCTAGCCCTAACACTAACCCAAATTCAAACCTAAGGCTAACCCTAACCCAAACCCTAACCCTAATCGTAACCCTAACCCTAACCCTAACCCAAACCCGAAACCTAACCATAACCCTAACCCAACCCCTATCCCTAAACCTAACCCTAACCCATACCCTAACCCTAACCTTAACCCTAAACCAAACGCTAATCCTAACCCTAACCCTAACACTAACCCTAACCTTAACTTTAACCCTAAACCAAACGCTAATCCTAACCCTAACCCTAACACTAACCCTAACCGAAAACCTAAACCCTAAACCTACTCCTAACCCTAAACCTAACCCTTACCCTTACGCAAACCCAAACCCTAAAACTAACCCTAATCCAAACCCTAACCCTAACCCTAATCCTAACCGTAACCCTAACCCTAACCCTAACCTAACCCCTAACCCTCACCATAACTCTAACCCAAACCCGAACCCTAACCCTAAGCCTAACCCAAATCCTAACCCTAACCCTAACCCAAACCCTAACCCTAACCCTAACACTAACCCTAACTCAAACCCTAACCCTAACCATAACCCAAGAACTAACCCTAACCCTAACCCTAACCCTAACCCAAACCCTAACCCTCATACAAACCCTAACCCTAAACCTAAACCTAACACTAACCCTAAGCCAAACCCTAACCCTAACACTATCACTAACCCTAACACTAACCCAAACCCTAACCCTAACCCAAACCCTAAACCTAACCCTAACCCTAACCCAAAACCTAACCCTAACCCTAACCCAAACCAAAAGCCTAAACCTAACTCTGATCCTAACCCTAATCCTAACAATAACCCTAACCCTAACCCTATTCCTAACACTAACCCTAACCCTAACACTAACCCAAATCAAAACCTAAACCTATCCCTAACCCAAACCCTAACCCTAACACTAACCCTAGCCCTAACACTAACCCAAACCCTAACCCTAAACCTAACCCAAACCCTAACCCTAAACCTAACCCAAACCAAAACCCTAACCCTAACCCTAACCCTAACCCTAACCCTAACCCAAACCCTATCCATTACCCTAACACAAACCCAAACCCTAACCCTAACCGAAACCAAAACCCTAAACCTAACCCTAACACAAACTCTAACCCTAACCCTAACCCTAACCCTAACCCTAATCCAAACCCTAAACCTAATGCTAATCCTTACCCTAACCCTAACCCTAAACCTAACCCTATTCCTTACCCTAACCCTAACCCTAAACCTAACTCAAACCCAAACCCTAACACTAACCCTTACCCTAACCCTAACCCTATTCCAAACCCACACCGTAAACCCAACCCTAACCCAAACCCTAACCCAACCTTAACCCAAACCCTAACCCTAACCCTAACCCTAATATTAATCCTAACCTTAACCCTAACCCTAACCCTAACCTTAACCCTAACCCTAACCCAAACCCTAACCCTAACACTAACCCTAGCCCTAACACTAACCCAAACCCTAACCCTAAACCTAACCCAAACCCTAACCCTAAACCTAACCCAAACCAAAACCCTAACCCTAACCCTAACCCTAACCCAAACCCTATCCATTACCCTAACACAAACCCAAACCCTAACCCTAACCCTAACCCTAACCGTAACCAAAACCCTAAACCTAACCCTAACCCAAACCCTAAACCTAAACCTAAACCTAACCCTAATCCTAACCCTTACCCTAACCCAAGAACTAACCCTAACCCTAACCCTAACCCAAACCCTAACCCTAACCCTAACCCTAACCCTAACCCTAACCCTAACCCTAACCCTAACCCGAACCCTAACCCTAACCCTATCCCTAACCCTAACCCTAACCCAATCCCTAATCCACACTAACCCTAACATAAAACCTATACCTAACCCTAAGCCAAACCTAACCCATACCCTAACAATAACCCTAACCCTAACTCTATTCCTAACCCTAAACCTAACCCAAACCCTAACCCTAACCCAAACCCTAACCCTAAAACTAACCCTACCCCTAACCCTAATCCAAACCCAAAACCTAACACTAAACCTAAACCTAACCCTAACCTAAAACCAAACCCTAACCCTATCCCTAACCCAAACCCACACCGTAAAACTAACCCTAACCCAAACCCTAAACCTAACCTTAACCCAATCCCTAACCGTAACACTAACCCTAAACCTAACCCTAACCCTAACGCTAACCCTAAACCTAACCCAAACCCAAACCCTAAATTTAACCCTAATCGTTACCCTAACCCTAATCATAACCCTAGCCCAAACCCTGCATTAACTCTAACCCTAACCCTAACACTAAATCAAATCAAAACCTACATCTAACCCTAACACAAACGCTAACCCTAACACTAACACTAAACCTAACACTAACCCAAACCCTAACCATAGCCCTAACCCAAACCAAATCCTAAACCTAACCCTAAACCAAACCGTAAACCTAACCATAATCGTAACCCTAAACCTAACCCAAATCCTAGCCCTAACCCTAACCCGAACCCAAAACCAACCCCTAAACCTAACCCTAACCCTAACCCAAACACTAACCCTAACCCTAACCCTAACCCTAACTCAAACCCTAAGTCTAAACCTAACCCTAACCCTAACCGAAACCCTAACTTTTAACCTAACCCTACCCTAACCCTAACCCTAACCCTAACCCAAACCCTAACTCTAAACCTAACCCTAACCCTAATCCTAACCCTAACCATAACCCAAAAACTAACTCTAACCCTAACCCAAACTGTAAACCAAACCCTAACCCTAACACTAAATCTAACCCTATTCCTAACGCTAACTCTAACCCTAACCTTAACACAAACAATAACCCTAACCATAACCCTAAATCCTAACCCTAACCCTAACCCGAACCCTCACACTAACCCTAACCCTAAACCTAACCCAAACCCTAATCCTAACCCTAAACATAACTCAAAACCTTAACCTAACTCCAAACCTAACCCCATCCATAATCCTAACCTAACCCTAACCCTATACCTAAACCTAACCCAAACCCTAAACGTAATCCTAACCCTAAAACCTAACCCTAAACATAACTCTAACCCAATTCTAACCCAAACCCTAACCCTAACCCTAACCCTAAACCTAACCATAACCCTAACCCTAACCATAAACCTAACCCAAACCTAAACCCTAAAGTGTACCCTAATCCTAACTCAAACCCTAAGCCTAACCCAAATCCAAACCCTAAACATTACACTAACCCTAGCCCTAACACTAACTCAAATTCAAACCTAAGGCTAACCCTAACCCTACACCTAACCCTATTCCTTAGCCTAACCCTAACCCTAAACCTAACTCAAACGCAAACCCTAACCCTAACCCTTACCCTAACCCTAACCCTATTCCAAACACACACCGTAAACCCAACCCTAACCCAAACCCTAACCCAACCTTAACCCAAACCCTAACCCTAACCCTAACCCTAATATTAATCCTAACCTTAACCCTAACCCTAACCCTAACCTTAACCCAAACCCTAACCCAAACCCTAACCCTAAACCTAACCCTAACACAAACCCTGACCCTCACCCTAATCCTAACCCAATCCCTAAACTTAACCCTAATCCTAATCCTAACCCTAACGCTAACCCTAACACAAACACTAACCCTAACCCTAACCCTAACCCTAACCCTAAACCTAACCCTAACCCAAACCCTAATCCTCTCTAACCCTAACATAAAACCTAACCTTAACCGTAAGCCTAACCCAAACCCTAACCCTATTCCTAATCCTAATGCTAACCCTAACTCAAACCCTAATCGTAAACCTAACCCTAACCCAAACCCTAATCCTCTCTAACCCTAACATAAAACCTAAACCTAACCCTAACCCAAACCCTAACCCAAACCCTAACAATATCCCTAATCCTAACCCTATTCCTAATCCTAACCCTAACCCAAACCGTAAACCAATCCTAATCCTAACCCTAACCCTAATCCTAACCCAAACCCTAACCCTAACCCTATTCCTAACTCTAACCATAACCCTAACCTTAACCCAAAACCTAACCCAAAACCAAACCCTAACCCTGACCCTAACCTTAACCCAAACCCTAAACCTAACCCTAACCCAAACTCTAACCGTAACCCTATTCCTAACTCTAACCCTCACCATAACCTTAACCCAAACCCTAACACAAACCCTAACCCTAAACCCTAATCCAAACCCTAACACTAACCCTATACCAAAACCTAACCCCAACCCTAACCCTAACCTTAACCCAAACCCTAACCGTAACACTAACCCTAAACCTAACCCTAACCCTTACGCTATCCCTAAAACTAACCCAAACCCAAACCCTAAACTTAACCCTAATCATTATCCTAACCCTAATCCTAACCCTAAGCCAAACCCTAAAGTTATCACTAACCCTAACCCTAACACTAACCCAAATCAAAACCTAAACCTAACCCTAACCCAAACCCTAACCCTAACACTAACTCTAACCCTAACACTAACCCAAACCCTATCCCTAACCCTAACCCAAAATAAAACCGTAACCCTAACCCTAACACTAACCCAAACCCTAAACCTAACCCTAACCCTAACCCTAACCCTATTCCTAACACTAACCCTAACCCTAACACTAACCCAAATCAAAACCTAAACCTAACCCTAACCCAAACCCTAACCCTAACACTAACCCTAGCCCTAACACTAACCCAAACCCTAACCCTAAACCTAACCCAAACCCTAACTCTAAACCTAACCCAAACCAAAACCCTAACCCTAACCCTAACCCAAACCCTATCCATTACCCTAACACAAACCCAAACCCTAACCCTAACCCTAACCCTAACCGAAACCAAAACCCTAAACCTAACCCTAACCCAAACTCTAACCCTAACCCTAACCCTAACCCTAACCCTAACCCTAACCCTAATCCAAACCCTAAACCTAATGCTAATCCTTACCCTAACCCTAACCCTAAACCTAACCCTATTCCTTACCCTAACCCTAACCCTAAACCTAACTCAAACCCAAACCCTAACCCTAACCCTTACCCTAACCCTAACCCTATTCCAAACCCACACCGTAAACCCAACCCTAACCCAAAGCCTAAACCAACCTTAACCCAAACCCTAACCCTAACCCTAACCCTAATATTAATCCTAACCTTAACCCTAACCCTAACCCTAACCTTAACCCAAACCCTAACCCAAACCCTAACCCTAAACCTAACCCTAACACAAACCCTAACCCTAACACTAACCCTAACCCAAACCCTAAACCTAACCCTAATCCTAACCCTAACCCTAACCCTAATCCTAGCCCTAACCCTAACCCGAACCCAAACCCAACCCGTAAACCTAACCCTAACCCTAACCCTAACACAAACCCTAACTCTAAACCTAACCCTAACCCTAATCCAAACCCTAAACCTAACGCTAATCCATACCCTAACCCTAACCCTAAACCTAACCCTATTCCTTACCCTAACCCTAACCCTAACCTTAACCTAAACCATAACCCTAACCCTAACCCTCACCCTAACCCTAAACCTAACCCAAACCCTAACCCAACCTTAACCCAAAACCTAACCCTAACCCTAATCCTAATCCTAATCCTAACCTTAACCCTAACCCTAACCCTAACCTTAACCCAAACCGTAACCCAAACCCTAACCCTAAATCTAACCCTAACACAAACTCTAACACTCACCCTAAACCTAACTGAATCCCTAACCTTAACCCTAATCCTAATGCTAACCCTAACGCTAACCCTAACACAAACCCTAACCCTAACCCTAACCTTAAACCTAACACTAACCCTAACCCTAATCCTAAACCTAATCCTACCGCTAACCCAAAAAGTAAACCTAAACCTAACCGTAAGCCTAACCCAAACCCTAACCCTAACCCTAATCCTAACGCGAACCCTAACTCAAACCCTAATCCTAAACCTAACCCTAACCCAAACCCTAATCGTCACTAACCCTAACATAAAACCTAAACCTAACCCTAAGCCAAACCTAACCCAAACCCTAACAATAACCCTAACCCTAACTCTATTCCTAACCCTAAACCTAACCCAAACCCTAACCCTAACCCAAACCCTAACCCTAAAACTAACCCTAACCCTAACCCTAATCCAAACCCAAACCCTAACACTAAACCTAAACCTAACCCTAACCTAAAACCGAACCCTAAACCTATCCCTTACCCAAACCCACACCGTAAAACTAACCCTAACCCAAACCCTAACCCTAACCTTAACCCAATCCCTAACCGTAACAGTAACCCTAAACCTAACCCTAACCCTAACGCTAACCCTAAACCTAACCCAAAACCAAACCCTAAATTTAACCTTAATCGTTACCCTAACCCTAATCATAACCCTAACCCAAACCCTAACCTTAACTCTAACCCTAACCCTAACACTAACCCAAATCAAAACCTACACCTAACCCTAACACAAACCCTAACCCTCACACTAACACTAAACCTAACACTAACCCAAACCCTAACCATAGCCCTAACCCAAACCAAATCCTAACCCTAACCCTAACCCAAACCGTAAACCTAACCCTAATCGTAACCCTAAACCTAACCCAAATCCTAGCCCTAACCCTAAACCGAACCCAAAACCAACCCCTAAACCTAAACCTAACCCTAACCCAAACACTAACCCTAACCCTAACCCTAACCCTAACTCAAACCCTAACCCTAATCCTAACCCTAACCCTAACCCAAAAACTAAGTCCAACCCTAACCCAAACCGTAAACCAAACCCTAACCCTAACACTAACCCTAACCCTATTCCTAACCCTAACCCTAACCTTAACACAAACAATAACCCTAACCATAACCCTAAAACCTAACCCTAACCCTAACCCTAACCCTCACGCTAACCCTAACCCTAAACCTAACCCAAACCCTAATCCTAACCCTAAACATAACTCAAAACCTTAACCTAACTCCAAACCTAAGCCCATCCATAATCCTAACCTAACCCTAACCCTATACCTAAACCTAACCCAAACCCTAAACGTAATCCTAACCCTAAAACCTAACCCTAAACATAACCCTAACCCAATTCTAACCCAAACCCTAACCCTAACCCTAACCCTAAACCTAACCATAACCCTAACCCTAACCATAAATCTAACCCAAACCTAAACCCTAAACTTTACCCTAATCGTAACTCAAACCCTAACCCTAAACCAAATCCAAACCCTAAACTTTACACTAACCCTAGCCCTAACACTAACCCAAATTCAAACCTAAGGCTAACCCTAACCCAAACCCTAACCCTAATCGTAACCCTAACCCTAACCCTAACCCTAACCCAAACCCGAAACCTAACCATAACCCTAACCCAAACCCTAACCCTAAACCTAACCCTAACCCATACCCTAACCCTAACCTTAACCCTAAACCAAACGCTAATCCTAACCCTAACCCTAACACTAACCCTAACCTTAACTTTAACCCTAAACCAAACGCTAATCCTAACCCTAACCCTAACACTAACCCTAACCGAAAACCTAAACCCTAAACCTACTCCTAACCCTAAACCTAACCCTTACCCTTACGCAAACCCAAACCCTAAAACTAACCCTAATCCAAACCCTAACCCTAACCCTAATCCTAACCGGAACCCTAACCCTAACCCTAACCTAACCCCTAACCCTCACTATAACTCTAACCCAAACCCGAACCCTAACCCTAAGCCTAACCCAAATCCTAACCCTAACCCTAACCCAAACCCTAACCCTAACCCTAACACTAACCCTAACTCAAACCCTAACCCTAACCATAACCCAAGAACTAACCCTAACCCTAACCCTAACCCTAACCCAAACCCTAACCCTCATACAAACCCTAACCCTAAACCTAAACCTAACACTAACCCTAAGCCAAACCCTAACCCTAACACTATCACTAACCCTAACACTAACCCAAACCCTAACCCTAACCCAAACCCTAAACCTAACCCTAACCCTAACCCAAAACCTAACCCTAACCCTAACCCAAACCAAAAGCCTAAACCTAACTCTGATCCTAACCCTAATCCTAACAATAACCCTAACCCTAACCCTATTCCTAACACTAACCCTAACCCTAACACTAACCCAAATCAAAACCTAAACCTATCCCTAACCCAAACCCTAACCCTAACACTAACCCTAGCCCTAACACTAACCCAAACCCTAACCCTAAACCTAACCCAAACCCTAACCCTAAACCTAACCCAAACCAAAACCCTAACCCTAACCCTAACCCTAACCCTAACCCTAACCCAAACCCTATCCATTACCCTAACACAAACCCAAACCCTAACCCTAACCCTAACCGAAACCAAAACCCTAAACCTAACCCTAACACAAACTCTAACCCTAACCCTAACCCTAACCCTAACCCTAATCCAAACCCTAAACCTAATGCTAATCCTTACCCTAACCCTAACCCTAAACCTAACCCTATTCCTTACCCTAACCCTAACCCTAAACCTAACTCAAACCCAAACCCTAACACTAACCCTTACCCTAACCCTAACCCTATTCCAAACCCACACCGTAAACCCAACCCTAACCCAAACCCTAACCCAACCTTAACCCAAACCCTAACCCTAACCCTAACCCTAATATTAATCCTAACCTTAACCCTAACCCTAACCCTAACCTTAACCCAAACCCTAACCCAAACCCTAACCCTAAACCTAACCCTAACACAAACCCTAACCCTCACCCTAACCCTAACCCAATCCCTAAACTTAACCCTAATCCTAATCCTAACCCTAACGCTAACCCTAACACAAACACTAACCCTAACCCTAACCCTAACCCTAAACCTAACACTAACCCTAACCCTAATCCTAAACCTAACCCTACCCCTAACCCAAAAATAAACCTAACCTTAACCGTAAGCCTAACCCAAACCCTAACCCTATTCCTAATCCTAATGCTAACCCTAACTCAAACCCTAATCGTAAACCTAAGCCTAACCCAAACCCTAATCCTCTCTAACCCTAACATAAAACCTAAACCTAACCCTAACACAAACCCTAACAATATCCCTAACCCTAACCCTATTCCTAATCCTAACCCTAACCCAAACCGTAAACCAATCCTAATCCTAACCCTAACCCTAATCCTAACCCAAACCCTAACACTAACCCTATTCCTAACTCTAACCATAACCCTAACCTTAACCCAAAACCTAACCCAAAACCAAACCCTAACCCTGACCCTAACCTTAACACAAACCCTAAACCTAACCCTAACCCAAACTCTAACCGTAACCCTATTCCTAACTCTAACCCTAAACCTAACCTTAACCCAAACCCTAACACAAACCCTAACCCTAAACCCTAATCCAAACCCTAACACTAACCCTATACCAAAACCTAACCCTAACCCTAACCCTAACCTTAACCCAAACCCTAACCGTAACACTAACCCTAAACCTAACCCTAACCCTTACGATATCCCTAAAACAAACCCAAACCCAAACCCTAAACTTAACCCTATTCATTATCCTAACCCTAATCCTAACCCTAAGCCAAACCCTAAAGTTCTCACTAACCCTAACCCTAACACTAACCCAAATTAAAACCTAAACCTAACCCTAACCCAAACGCTAACCCTAACAGTAACCCTAACCCTAACACTAACCCAAACCCTATCCCTAACCCTAACCCAAAATAAAACCCTAACCCTAACACTAACCCTAACCCTAACACTAACCCTAACCCTAACACTAACCCAAACCCTATCCCTAACCCTAAACCAAAATAAAACCCTAACCCTAACACTAACCCTAACCCAAACCCTAAACCTAACCCTAATCCTAACCCTAACCCTAAACCTAATCCTAGCCCTAACCCTAACCCGAACCCAAACCCAACCCCTAAACCTAACCCTAACCCCAACACAAACCCTAACTCTAAACCTAACCCTAACCCTAATCCAACCCCTAAACCTAACGCTAATCCATACCCTAACCCTAACCCTAAACCTAACCCTATTCCTTACCCTAACCCTAACCCTAACCCTAACCTTAACCTAAACCATAACCCTAACCCTAACCCTCACCCTAACCCTAAACCTAACCCAAACCCTAACCCAACCTTAACCCAAAACCTAACCCTAACCCTAATCCTAATCCTAATCCTAACCTTAACCCTAACCCTAACCCTAACCTTAACCCAAACCGTAACCCAAACCCTAACCCTAAATCTAACCCTAACACAAACTCTAACACTCACCCTAAACCTAACTGAATCCCTAACCTTAACCCTAATCCTAATGCTAACCCTAACGCTAACCCTAACACAAACCCTAACCCTAACCCTAACCTTAAACCTAACACTAACCCTAACACTAATCCTAAACCTAATCCTACCGCTAACCCAAAAAGTAAACCTAAACCTAACCGTAAGCCTAACCCAAACCCTAACCCTAACCCTAATCCTAACGCGAACCCTAACTCAAACCCTAATCCTAAACCTAACCCTAACCCAAACCCTAATCGTCACTAACCCTAACATAAAACCTAAACCTAACCCTAAGCCAAACCTAACCCAAACCCTAACAATAACCCTAACCCTAACTCTATTCCTAACCCTAAACCTAACCCAAACCCTAACCCTAACCCAAACCCTAACCCTAAAACTAACCCTAACCCTAACCCTAATCCAAACCCAAACCCTAACACTAAACCTAAACCTAACCCTAACCTAAAACCAAACCCTAAACCTATCCCTTACCCAAACCCACACCGTAAAACTAACCCTAACCCAGACCCCAACCCCAACCTCAACCCAATCCCTAACCGTAGCAGTAACCCTAAACCTAACCCTAACCCTAACGCTAACCCTAAACCTAACCCAAAACCAAACCCTAAATTTAACCCTAATCGTTACCCTAACCCTAATCATAACCCTAACCCAAACCCTAACCTTAACTCTAACCCTAACCCTAACACTAACCCAAATCAAAACCTACACCTAACCCTAACACAAACCCTAACCCTCACACTCACACTAACCCTAACACTAACCCAAACCCTAACCATAGCCCTAACCCAAACCAAATCCTAACCCTAACCCTAACACAAACCGTAAACCTAACCCTAATGGTAACCCTAAACCTAACCCAAATCCTAGCCCTAACCCTAAACCGAACCCAAAACCAACCCCTAAACCTAAACCTAACCCTAACCCAAACACTAACCCTAACCCTAACCCTAACCCTAACTCAAACCCTAACCCTAATCCTAACCCTAACCCTAACCCAAAAACTAAGTCCAACCCTAACCCAAACCGTAAACCAAACCCTAACCCTAACACTAACCCTAACCCTATTCCTAACCCTAACCCTAACCTTAACACAAACAATAACCCTAACCATAACCCTAAAACCTAACCCTAACCCTAACCCTAACCCTAACCCTAACTCAAACCCTAAACCTAACCCAAACCCTAATCCTAACCCTAAACATAACTCAAAACCTTAACCTAACTCCAAACCTAAGCCCATCCATAATCCTAACCTAACCCTAACCCTATACCTAAACCTAACCCAAACCCTAAACGTAATCCTAACCCTAAAACCTAACCCTAAACATAACCCTTACCCAATACTAACCCAAACCCTGACCCTAACCCTAACCCTAAACCTAACCATAACCCTAACCCTAACCATAAATCTAACCCAAACCTAAACCCTAAACTTTACCCTAATCGTAACTCAAACCCTAACCCTAACCCAAATCCAAACCCTAAACTTTACACTAACCCTAGCCCTAACACTAACCCAAATTCAAACCTAAGGCTAACCCTAACCCAAACCCTAACCCTAATCGTAACCCTAACCCTAACCCTAACCCAAACTCGAAACCTAACCATAACCCTAACCCAAACCCTAACCCTAAACCTAACCCTAACCCATACCCTAACCCTAACCTTAACCCTAAACCAAACGCTAATCCTAACCCTAACCCTAACACTAACCCTAACCTTAACTTTAACCCTAAACCAAACGCTAATCCTAACCCTAACCCTAACACTAACCCTAACCGAAAACCTAAACCCTAAACCTACTCCTAACCCTAAACCTAACCCTTACCCTTACGCAAACCCAAACCCTAAAACTAACCCTAATCCAAACCCTAACCCTAACCCTAATCCTAACCGTAACCCTAACCCTAACCCTAACCTAACCCCTAACCCTCACCATAACTCTAACCCAAACCCGAACCCTAACCCTAAGCCTAACCCAAATCCTAACCCTAACCCTAACCCAAACCCTAACCCTAACCCTAACACTAACCCTAACTCAAACCCTAACCCTAACCATAACCCAAGAACTAACCCTAACCCTAACCCTAACCCTAACCCAAACCCTAACCCTCATACAAACCCTAACCCTAAACCTAAACCTAACACTAACCCTAAGCCAAACCCTAACCCTAACACTATCACTAACCCTAACACTAACCCAAACCCTAACCCTAACCCAAACCCTAAACCTAACCCTAACCCTAACCCAAAACCTAACCCTAACCCTAACCCAAACCAAAAGCCGAAACCTAACTCTGATCCTAACCCTAATCCTAACAATAACCCTAACCCTAACCCTATTCCTAACACTAACCCTAACCCTAACACTAACCCAAATCAAAACCTAAACCTATCCCTAACCCAAACCCTAACCCTAACACTAACCCTAGCCCTAACACTAACCCAAACCCTAACCCTAAACCTAACCCAAACCCTAACCCTAAACCTAACCCAAACCAAAACCCTAACCCTAACCCTAAGCCTAACCCTAACCCTAACCCAAACCCTATCCATTACCCTAACACAAACCCAAACCCTAACCCTAACCGAAACCAAAACCCTAAACCTAACCCTAACACAAACTCTAACCCTAACCCTAACCCTAACCCTAACCCTAATCCAAACCCTAAACCTAATGCTAATCCTTACCCTAACCGTAACCCTTAACCTAATCGTATGCCTTACCCTAACCCTAACCCTAAACCTAACTCAAACCCAAACCCTAACACTAGCCCTTACCCTAGCCCTAACCCTATTCCAAACCCACACCGTAAACCCAACCCTAACCCAAACCCTAACCCAAACTTAACCCAAACCCTAACCCTAACCCTAAGCCTAATATTAATCCTAACCTTAACCCTAACCCTAACCCTAACCTTAACCCAAACCCTAACCCAAACCCTAACCCTAAACCTAACCCTAACACAAACCCTAACCCTCACCCTAACCCTAACCCAATCCCTAAACTTAACCCTAATCCTAATCCTAACCCTAACGCTAACCCTAACACAAACACTAACCCTAACCCTAACCCTAACCCTAAACCTAACACTAACCCTAACCCTAATCCTAAACCTAACCCTACCCCTAACCCAAAAATAAACCTAACCTTAACCGTAAGCCTAACCCAAACCCTAACCCTATTCCTAATCCTAATGCTAACCCTAACTCAAACCCTAATCGTAAACCTAACCCTAACCCAAACCCTAATCCTCTCTAACCCTAACATAAAACCTAAACCTAACCCTAACACAAACCCTAACACAAACCCTAACAATATCCCTAACCCTAACCCTATTCCTAATCCTAACCCTAACCCAAACCGTAAACCAATCCTAATCCTAACCCTAACCCTAATCCTAACCCAAACCCTAACACTAACCCTATTCCTAACTCTAACCATAACCCTAACCTTAACCCAAAACCTAACCCAAAACCAAACACTAACCCTGACCCTAACCTTAACCCAAACCCTAAACCTAACCCTAACCCAAACTCTAACCGTAACCCTATTCCTAACTCTAACCCTAAACCTAACCTTAACCCAAACCCTAACACAAACCCTAACCCTAAACCCTAATCCAAACCCTAACACTAACCCTATACCAAAACCTAACCCTAACCCTAACCCTAACCTTAACCCAAACCCTAACCGTAACACTAACCCTAAACCTAACCCTAACCCTTACGATATCCCTAAAACTAACCCAAACCCAAACCCTAAACTTAACCCTAATCATTATCCTAACCCTAATCCTAACCCTAAGCCAAACCCTAAAGTTATCACTAACCCTAACCCTAACACTAACCCAAATCAAAACCTAAACCTAACCCTAACCCAAACCCTAACCCTAACACTAACCCTAACCCTAACACTAACCCAAACCCTATCCCTCACCCTAACCCAAAATAAAACCCTAACCCTAACACTAACCCTAACCCAAACCGTAAACCTAACCCTAATCCTAACCCTAACCCTAACCCTAATCCTAGCCCTAACCCTAACCCGAACCCAAACCCAACCCCTAAACCTAACCCTAACCCTAACCCTAACACAAACCCTAACTCTAAACCTAACCCTAACCCTAATCCAAACCCTAAACCTAACGCTAATCCATACCCTAACCCTTACCCTAAACCTAACCCTATTCCTTACCCTAACCCTAACCCTAACCTTAACCTAAACCATAACCCTAACCCTAACCCTCACCCTAACCCTAAACCTAACCCAAACCCTAACCCAACCTTAACCCAAAACCTAACCCTAACCCTCATCCTAATCCTAATCCTAACCTTAACCCTAACCCTAACCCTAACCTTAACCCAAACCGTAATCCAAAACCTAACCCTAAATCTAACCATAACACAAACTCTAACACTCACCCTAAACCTAACTGAATCCCTAACCTTAACCCTAATCCTAATGCTAACCCTAACGCTAACCCTAACACAAACCCTAACCCTAACCCTAACCTTAAACCTAACACTAACCCTAACCCTAATCCTAAACCTAACCCTACCGCTAACCCAAAAAGTAAACCTAAACCTAACCGTAAGCCTAACCCAAACCCTAACCCTAACCCTAATCCTAACGCGAACCCTAACTCAAACCCTAATCCTAAACCTAACCCTACCCCAAACCCTAATCCTCACTAACCCTAACATAAAACCTAAGCCTAACCCTAAGCCAAACCTAACCCAAACCCTAACAATAACCCTAACCCTAACTCTATTCCTAACCCTAAACCTAACCCAAACCCTAACCCTAACCCAAACCCTAACCCTAAAACTAACCCTAACCCTAACCCTAACCCTAATCCAAACCCAAACCCTAACACTAAACCTAAACCTAACCCTAACCTAAAACCAAACCCTAACCCTATCCCTTACCCAAACCCACACCGTAAAACTAACCCTAACCCAAACCCTAACCCTAACCTTAACCCAATCCCTAACCGTAACAGTAACCCTAAACCTAACCCTAACCCTAACGCTAACCCTTAACCTAACCCAAAACCAAACCCTAAATTTAACCCTAATCGTTACCCTAACCCTAATCATAACCCTAACCCAAACCCTAACCTTAACTCTAACCCTAACCCTAACACTAACCCAAATCAAAACCTACACCTAACCCTAACCCTAACCCTAACACTAAACCTAACACTAACCCAAACCCTAACCATAGCCCTAACCCAAACCAAATCCTAACCCTAACCCTAACCCAAACCGTAAACCTAACCCTAATCGTAACCCTAAACCTAACCCAAATCCTAGCCCTAACACTAAACCGAACCCAAAACCAACCCCTAAACCTAAACCTAACCCTAACCCTAACCCAAACACTAACCCTAACCCTAACCCTAACCCTAACTCAAACCCTAACCCTAATCCTAACCCTAACCCTAACCCAAAAACTAAGTCTAACCCTAACCCAAACCGTAAACCAAACCCTAACCCTAACACTAACCCTAACCCTATTCCTAACCCTAACCCTAACCTTAACACAAACAATAACCCTAACCATAACCCTAAAACCTAACCCTAACCCTAACCCTAACCCTCACGCTAACCCTAACCCTAAACCTAACCCAAACCCTAATCCTAACCCTAAACATAACTCAAAACCTTAACCTAACTCCAAACCTAAGCCCATCCATAATCCTAACCTAACCCTAACCCTATACCTAAACCTAACCCAAACCCTAAACGTAATCCTAACCCTAAAACCTAACCCTAAACATAACCCTAACCCAATTCTAACCCAAACCCTAACCCTAACCCTAACCCTAAACCTAACCATAACCCTAACCCTAACCATAAACCTAACCCAAAACTAAAGCCTAAACTTTACCCTAATCGTAACTCAAACCCTAACCCTAACCCAAATCCAAACCCTAAACTTTACACTAACCCTAGCCCTAACACTAACCCAAATTGAAACCTAAGGCTAACGCTAACCCAAACCCTAACCCTAATCGTAACCCTAACCCTAACCCTAACCCTAACTCAAACCCGAAACCTAACCATAACCCTAACCCAAACCCTAACCCTAAACCTAACCCTAACCCATACCCTAACCCTAACCTTAACCCTAAACCAAACGCTAATCCTAACCCTAACCCTAACACTAACCCTAACCTTAACTTTAACCCTAAACCAAACGTTAATCCTAACCCTAACCCTAACACTAACCCTAACCGAAAACCTAAACCCTAAACCAACTCCTAACCCTAAACCTAACCCTTACCCTTACGCAAACCCAAACCCTAAAACTAACCCTAATCCAAACCCTAACCCTAACCCTAATCCTAACCGTAACCCTAACCCTAACCCTAACCTAACCCCTAACCCTCACCATAACTCTAACCCAAACCCGAACCCTAACCCTAAGCCTAACCCAAATCCTAACCCTAACCCTAACCCAAACCCTAACCCTAACCCTAACACTAACCCTAACTCAAACCCTAACCCTAACCATAACCCAAGAACTAACCCTAACCCTAACCCTAACCCAAACCCTAACCCTCATACAAACCCTAACCCTAAACCTAAACCTAACACTAACCCTAAGCCAAAGCCTAACCCTAACACTATCACTAACCCTAACACTAACCCAAACCCTAACCCTAACCCAAACCCTAAACCTAACCCTAACCCTAACCCAAAACCTAACCCTAACCCTAACCCAAACCAAAAGCCTAAACCTAACTCTGATCCTAACCCTAATCCTAACAATAACCCTAACCCTAACCCTATTCCTAACACTAACCCTAACCCTAACACTAACCCAAATCAAAACCTAAACCTAACCCTAACCCAAACCCTAACCCTAACACTAACCCTAGCCCTAACACTAACCCAAACCCTAACCCTAAACCTAACCCAAACCCTAACCCTAAACCTAACCCAAACCAAAACCCTAACCCTAACCCTAACCCTAACCCTAACCCAAACCCTATCCATTACCCTAACACAAACCCAAACCCTAACCCTAACCCTAACCCTAACCGAAACCAAAACCCTAAACCTAACCCTAACCCAAACTCTAACCCTAACCCTAACCCTAACCCTAACCCTAATCCAAACCCTAAACCTAATGCTAATCCTTACCCTAACCCTAACCCTAAACCTAACCCTATTCCTTACCCTAACCCTAACCCTAAACCTAACTCAAACCCAAACCCTAACCCTAACCCTTACCCTAACCCTAACCCTATTCCAAAACCACACCGTAAACCCAACCCTAACCCAAACCCTAACCCAACCTTAACCCAAACCCTAACCCTAACCCTAACCCTAATATTAATCCTAACCTTAACCCTAACCCTAACCCTAACCTTAACCCAAACCCTAACCCAAACCCTAACCCTAAACCTAACCCTAACACAAACCCTAACCCTCACCCTAACCCTAACCCAATCCCTAAACTTAACCCTAATCCTAATCCTAACCCTAACGCTAACCCTAACACAAACACTAACCCTAACCCTAACCCTAAACCTAACACTAACCCTAACTCTAATCCTAAACCTAACCCTACCCCTAACCCAAAAATAAACCTAACCCTAACCCTAATCCTAACCCAAACCCTAACCCTAACCCTATTCCTAACTCTAACCATAACCCTAACCTTAACCCAAAACCTAACCCAAAACCAAACCCTAAACCTGACCCTAACCTTAACCCAAACCCTAATCCTAACCCTAACCCAAACTCTAACCGTAACCCTATTCCTAACTCTAACCCTAACCCTAACCTTAACCCAAACCCTAACACAAACGCTAACCCTAAACCCTAATCCAAACCCTAACACTAACCCTATACCAAAACCTAACCTTAACCCTAACCCTAACCTTAACACAAACCCTAACCGTAATACTAACCCTAAACCTAACCCTAACCCTTACGCTATCCCTAAAACTAACCCAAACCCAAATCCTAAACTTAACCCTAATCATTACCCTAACCCTAATCCTAACCCTAACCCAAACCCTAAAGTTATCACTAACCCTAACCCTAACACTAACCCAAATCAAAACCTAAACCTAACCCTAACCCAAACCCTAACCCTAACACTAACCCTAACCCTAAAACTAACCCAAACCCTATCCCTAACCCTAACCCAAAATAAAACCCTAACCCTAACCCTAACCCAAATCCTAAACCTAACCCTAATCCTAACCCTAACCCTAACCCTAATCCTAGCCCTAACCCTAACCCGAACCCAAACCCAACCCCTAAACCTAACCCTAACCCTAAACCTAACACAAACCCTAACTCTAAACCTAACCCTAACATTAATCCAAACCCTAAACCTAACGCTAATCCATACCCTAACCCTAACCCTAAACCTAACCCTATTCCTTACCCTAACCCTAACCCTAACCTTAACCTAAACCATAACCCTAACCCTAACCATAAAGTTAACCCTAACCCTCACCCTAACCCTAACCCTAACCCAAACCCTAACCCAACCTTAACCCAAAACCTAACCCTAACCCTAACCCTAATCCTAATCCTAACCTTAACCCTAACCCTAACCCTAACCTTAACCCAAACCGTAACCCAAACCCTAACCCTAAATCTAACCCTAACACAAACCCTAACACTCACCCTAAACCTAACTGAATCCCTAACCTTAACCCTAATCCTAATACTAACCCTAACGCTAACCCTAACACAAACCCTAACCCTAACCCTAACCCTAACCCTAACACTAACCCTAACCCTAACCCTAAACCTAACCCTACCGCTAACCCAAAAAGTAAACCTAAACCTAACCGTAAGCCTAACCCAAACCCTAACCCTAACCCTAATCCTAACGCGAACCCTAACTCAAACCCTAATCCTAAACCTAACCCTAACCCAAACCCTAATCCTCACTAACCCTAACATAAAACCTAAACCTAACCCTAAGCCAAACCTAACCCAAACCCTAACAATAACCCTAACCCTAACTCTATTCCTAACCCTAAACCTAACCCAAACCCTAACCCTAACCCAAACCCTAACCCTAAAACTAACCCTAACCCTAACCCTAATCCAAACCCAAACCCTAACACTAAACCTAAACCTAACCCTAACCTAAAACCAAACCCTAACCCTATCCCTTACCCAAACCCGCACCGTAAAACTAACCCTAACCCAAACCCTTACCCTAACCTTAACCCAATCCCTAACCGTAACTGTAACCCTAAACCTAACCCTAACCCTAACCCTAACCCTAAACCTAACCCAAAACCAAACCCTAAATTTAACCCTAATCGTTACCCTAACCCTAATCATAACCCTAACCCAAACCCTACATTAACTCTAACCCTAACCCTAACACTAAATCAAATCAAAACCTACACCTAACCCTAACACAAACCCTAACCCTAACACTAACACTAAACCTAACACTAACCCAAACCCTAACCATAGCCCTAACCCAAACCAAATCCTAACCCTAACCCTAACCCAAACCGTAAACCTAACCCTAATCGTAACCCTAAACCTAACCCAAATCCTAGCCCTAACCCTAACCCGAACCCAAAACCAATCCCTAAACCTAACCCTAACCCTAACCCAAACACTAACCCTAACCCTAACCCTAACCCTAACTCAAACCCTAACTCTAAACCTA
>JAJHUQ010000040.1:4245000-4255000 GCA_035773235.1 Eospalax fontanierii | reverse complement strand
TAACACTAACCCAAACCCTAACCCTAACCCAAACCTAAACCATAACCCAAACACTAACCCTAATCCTAAACCTAAACCTAACCCTCATCCTTATCCTAACCCTAACCCTAACCCTTACACTTACCGAAACCCAAACTCTAAAACTAACCCTAATCCGAACCCTAACCGTAATCCTAATCCTAACCGTAACCCTAACCCTAACCCAAACCCTAATCCTCACCCTAACTCTAACCCAAACCCGAACCCTAACCCTAACCCAAATCCTAACTCTAACCCTAACCCTAAACTTAACACAAACCCTAACCCTAACCCTAACCCTAACACTAAACCTAACCATAACCCAAACCCTAACCATAAACCTAACCCAAACCTAAACCCTAAACTTTACCCTAATCGTAACTCAAACCCTAACCCTAACCCAAATCCAAACCGTAAACTTTACACTAACCCTAGCCCTAACACTAACCCAAATTCAAACCTAAGCCTAACCCTAACCCAAACCCTAACCCTAATCCTAACCCTAACCCTAACCCTAACCCTAACCCTAACCCAAACCCGAACCCCAACCATAACCCTAACCCAAACCCTAACCCTAACCCTAACCGTAACCTACACCGTAACCCTACCCTTAACCCTAAACCACACCCTAATCCTAACCCTACCCCTAACATTAACCCTAACTGAAAACCTAAACCTCACCCTACTCCAAACCCTAACCCTAACCCTTACCCTTACCCAAACCGAAACCCTAAAACTAACCCTAATCCAAACACTAACCCTAATCCTAACCGTAACCCTAACCCTAACCAAACCCCTAACCTTCACCATAACTCTAACCCAAATCCGACTCTAACCCTAACCCTAACCCAAATCCTAACCCGAAACCTAACCCTAAACCTAACCCAAACCCTAACCCTAACCCAAACCCTAACCCAAACCCAAACCCTAACCCTAACCCTAACACCAAACCTAACCATAACCCTAACCCTAACCCTAATGCTAAACCTAACCCTAAACCTAACCCTAGCCCTAAACCTAATCAAACCTAAACCCTAACCCAAATCCTAATCCTAACACTAACCCTAACACTAACCCTAACGAAAAACCTAAACCCTAACCCTACTCCTAACGCTAACCCTAACCCTAACACAAACCCTAACCCTAAACGTAACCTTAACCCAAACCCTAACCCTAAGCTTAACCTAAACCCAAACCCTAATCTTAACACAAACTCTAACCCTAATCCTAACCCTAACCCTAACCCTAACCCTAACCCAAAAACTAACCCTAACCCTAACCCTAACCCAAACCTTAACCCTAAACCTAACCATAACCCTAACCAAAACCCAAACCCTAACCCTAACCCTAATTCTAACCCTAATGCTAACCCTAAAACTAACCCTAACACTAACCCTAGTCCTAACCCTAACCCTAACCCAAACCCTAACACTAACCCTAACCCTAACCCTAAATCAAACCCTAAACCTAAACCTAACCCTGACCCGAACCCAAACCCTAACCCTAACCCTAACCCTAACTGAAACACTAATCCTAAACCTAACCCTAACCCTAATGCTAACCCTAAACCTAATTCCAATTCAAACCCTAACCCTAACCCTAAACCTAACCCAAACCCGAACCCCAACCACAACCCTAACCCAAACCCTAACCCTAACCCTAAACCTAACCGTAACCTAAACCCTAACCCTAACCTTAACCCTAAACCAAACCCTAATCCTAACCCTAACCCTAACATTAACCCTAACTGAAAACCTAAACGTAACCCTACTCAAAACCCTAACCCTAACCCTTACCCTTTCCCAAACCGAAACCCTAAAACTAACCCTAATCCAAACACTAACCCTAATCCTAACCGTAACCCTAACCCTAACCCAACCCCTAACCTTCACCATAACTCTAACCCAAATCCGACTCTAACCTTAACCCTAACCCAAATCCTAACCCGAAACCTAACCCTAACCCTAACCCAAACCCTAACCCTAACCCAAACCCTAACCCAAACCCAAACCCTAACCCTAACCCTAACACCAAACCTAACCATAACCCTAACCCTAACCCTAATGCTAAACCTAATCCTAACCCTAACCCTAGCCCTAAACCTAACCAAACCTAAACCCTAACCCAAACCCTAATCCTAACACTAACCCTAACACTAACCCTAACCAAAAACCTAAACCCTAACCCTACTCCTAACGCTAACCCTAACCCTAACACAAACCCTAACCCTAAACGTAACCTTAACCCAAACCCTAACCCTAACCTTAACCCAAACCCAAACCCTAATCTTAACACAAACCCTAACCCTAATCCTAACCCTAACCCTAACCCTAACCCAAAAGCTAACCCTAACCCTAAACCTAACCCAAACCTTAACCCTAAACCTAACCCTAACACTAACCAAAACCCAAACCCTAACCCTTACCCTAATTCTAACCCTCATGCTAACCCTAACACTAACCCTCTCACTAACCCTAGTCCTAACACTAACCCTAACCCAAACCCTAACACTAAACCTAACCCTAGCCCTAAATCAAACCCTAAACCTAAACCTAACCCCAACCCGAACCCAAACTCTAACCCTAACCCTAACCCTAACTGAAACACTAATCCTAAACCTAACCCTAACCCTAATGCTAACCCTAAACCTAATTCCAATTCAAACCCTAACCCTAACCTTAAACCTAACCCAAAACATAACCCAAACCGAAACCCTTACCCTAAACCTAACCCTAACCCTAAACCCTAACCCTAACACTTATCCTAACCATAACCCAAACCTAAAACCAAACCCTAACCCTAATCCAAACCCTAACCCTAACCCTAATCCTAGTCCTAATCCTAACCCTAACCCTAAACCTAACCTTAACACTTACCCAAACCCAAACTCTAAACCTAACTCTAATGGGAACCCTAACCCTAACCCTAATCCTAACCCTAACCCTAACCATAACCCTAATCCAACACCTCACCCTAACCCTAACTCTAACCCAAACCCTAACCTAACCCTAACTCTAAACCAAACCCAAACCCTATCCCTAACCCTAACTCTAACCCAAACCCCAATGTAAGCCTAAACCTAACCCTAACTCAAACCCTAACTCTAACACTAACCCAAACCCTAACCCTAACCATAACCCTAATCCAACACCTTACCCTAACCCTAACTCTAACCCAAACCCTAACCTAACCCTAACTCTAAACCAAACCCAAACCGTAACCCTAACACTGACTCTAACCCAAACCCTAATCTAACCCTAAACCTAACCCTAACTCAAACCCTAACTCTAACACTAACCCAAACCCTAACCCTAAACCTAACCCAAACCATAACCCAAATAGTAACCCTAATCCTAACCCTAACCCTAACCTTCATCCTTATCCTAACCCTCACCCTAACCCTAACCTTAACACTAACCCTAATTGTAAACCTAACCCTAACCCTAACCCTAACCCAAACCCAAACCCTAATCTTAACACAAACCCTAACTCTAATCCTAACCCTAACCGTAACCCTAACCCTAACCCTAACCCAAACCCTAACCCTAACCCTAACTCTAACTCAAACCCTAAACATAACCCTAACCCTAACCCAAACTCTACCCCTAACCCTCCCCCTCACCCTACCCCAAACCCTAACCCTAACCCAAACCCTAACCCTAAACGAAACCCTAACCCTAACCCTAACCCTAACCCTAACCCTAACCCTAACCCTAACCCTAATCTTAACACTAACCCTAATTCTAAACCTAACCCTAACTTTAACCCTAACCCTAACCCTAATCCTAACCCTAACCGTAACCGTAACCCTAACCCTAACCCTAACCCAAACCCTAACCCTAACCCTAACCAAACCCTAACCCTAGCCCTAACCCTAACCCAAACCCTAACCCTAACCCTAACCCTAACCCTAACACAAACCCTAACCCTAACCCTAATCCTAACCCTAATGCTAACCCTAAACCTAACCCTAACACTAACCCTAGTCCTAACCCTAACCCTAACCCAAACCCTAACACTAACCCTAACCCTAAACCTAACCCTAAATCAAACCCTAAACCTAACCCTAACCCTAACCCAAACCCAAACCCTAATCTTAACACAAACCCTAACCCTAATCCTAACCCTAACCGTAACCCTAACCCTAACCCTAACCCAAACCCTAACCCTAACCCTAATCCTAACCCAAACCCTAACCCTAACCCTAACCCTAACCCAAACCCTACCCCTAACCCTAACCCTAACCCTAAACCAAACCCTAACCCTAACCCTAACCCTACCCCTAACCCTAACCCTAACCCTAACTCAAACCCTAACCCTAACCCTAACTCGAACCCGAACGCAAACCCTAACCCTAACCCTAAACCTAACCCAAACCCTAAACCTAACGCTAACACTACTCCTAAACCAAACCCTAAATCTAACCCTAACCCTAAACCTAATCCTAACTCTAAACCTAACCCTAACCCTAACCCAAACCCTAACCCTAACCCTAACCCTAACCGAAACACTAATCCTAAACCTAACCCTAACCCTAATGCTAACCCTAATCCTAACCCTAATGCTAACCCTAAACCTAACCCTAACAATAACCCTAGTCCTAACCGTAACCCTTACCCAAACCCTAACACTAACCCTGACCCTAAACCTAAACCTAAATCAAACCCTAACCCTAACCCTAACCCTAACCCTAACCCTAACCCTAACCCTAACCCTAACCCAAACCCTAACCCTAAACCTAACCCTAACACAAACCCTAACCCTCACCCTAACCCTAACCCAATCCCTAAACTTAACCCTAATCCTAATCCTAACCCTAACGCTAACCCTAACACAAACACTAACCCTAACCTTAAACCTAAACCTAACACTAACCCTAACCCTAATCCTAAACCTAACCCTACCCCTAACCCAAAAATAAACCTAACCCTAACCCTAATCCTAACCCAAACCCTAACCCTAACCCTATTACTAACTCTAACCATAACCCTAACCTTAACCCAAAACCTATCCCAAAACCAAACCCTAAACCTGACCCTAAACTTAACCCAAACCCTAATCCTAACCATAACCCAAACTCTAACCGTAACCCTATTCCTAACTCTAACCCTAACCCTAACCTTAACCCAAACCCTAACACAAACCCTAACCCTAAACCCTAATCCAAACCCTAACACTAACCCTATACCAAAACCTAACCCTAACCCTAACCCTAACCTTAACCCAAACCCTAACCGTAATACTAACCCTAAACCTAACCCTAACCCTTACGCTATCCCTAAAACTAACCCAAACCCAAACCCTAAAGTTAACCCTAATCATTACCCTAACCCTAATCCTAACCCTAAGCCAAACCCTAAAGTTATCACTAACCCTAACCCTAACACTAACCCAAAACAAAACCTAAACCTAACCCTAACCCAAACCCTAACCCTAACACTAACCCTAACCCTAAAACTAACCCAAACCCTATCCCTAACCCTAACCCAAAATAAAACCCTAACCCTAACCCTAACCATAACCCAAACCCTAAACCTCACCCTGATCCTAACCCTAACCCTAATCCTAGCCCTAACCCTAACCCGAACCCAAACCCAACCCCTAAGCCTAACCCTAACCCTAAACCTAACACAAACCCTAACTCTAAACCTAACCCTAACTCTAATCCAAACCCTAAACCTAACGCTAATCCATACCCTAACCCTAACGCTAAACCTAACCCTATGCCTTACCCTATCCCTAACCCTAACCTTAACCTAAAGCATAACCCTAACGCTAACCATAAAGTTAACCCTAACCCTCACCCTAACCCTAACCCTAACCCAAACCCTAACCCAACCTTAACCCAAAACCTAACCCTAACCCTAACCCTAATCCTAATCCTAACCTTAACCCTAACCCTAACCCTAACCTTAACCCAAACCGTAACCCAAACCCTAACCCTAAATCTAACCCTAACACAAACCCTAACACTCACCCTAAACCTAACTGAATCCCTAACCTTAACCCTAATCCTAATCCTAACCCTAACGCTAACCCTAACACAAACCCTAACCCTAACCCTAACCTAAATCCTAACTCTAACCCTAACCCTAATCCTAAACCTAACCCTACCGCTAACCCAAAAAGTAAACCTAAACCTAACCGTAAGCCTAACCCAAACCCTAACCCTAACCCTAATCCTAACGCGAACCCTAACTCAAACCCTAATCCTAAACCTAACCCTAACCCAAACCCTAATCCTCACTAACCCTAACATAAAACCTAAACCTAACCCTAAGCCAAACCTAACCCAAACCCTAACAATAACCCTAACCCTAACTCTATTCCTAACCCTAAACCTAACCCAAACCCTAACCCTAACCCAAACCCTAACCCTAAAACTAACCCTAACCCTAACCCTAATCCAAACCCAAACCCTAACACTAAACCTAAACCTAACCCTAACCTAAAACCAAACCCTAACCCTATCCCTTACCCAAACCCACACCGTAAAACTAACCCTAACCCAAACCCTTACCCTAACCTTAGCCCAATCCCTAACCGTAACAGTAACCCTAAACCTAACCCTAACCCTAACGCTAACCCTAAACCGAACCCGAAACCAAACCCTAAATTTAACCCTAATCGTTACCCTAACCCTAATCATAACCCTAACCCAAACCCTAACCTTAACTCTAACCCTAACCCTAACACTAACCCAAATCAAAACCTACACCTAAACCTAACACAAACCCTAAAACTAACACTAACACTAAACCTAACACTAACCCAAACCCTAACCATAGCCCTAACCCAAACCAAATCCTAACCCTAACCCTAACCCAAACCGTAAACCTAACCCTAATCGTAACCATAAACCTAACCCAAATCCTAACCCTAACCTAACCCTAACCCTATCCCAAACACTAACCCTAACCCTAACCCTAAAACTAACTCAAACCCTAACTCTAAACCTAACCCTAACCCTAACCCAAACCCTAACTTTTAACCTAACCCTAACCCTAACCCTAACCCTAACCCAAACCCTAACTCTAAACCTAACCCTAACCCTAATCCTAACCCTAACCCTAACCCAAAAACTAACTCTAACCCTAACCCTAACACTAAATCTAAACCTATTCCTAACCCTAACTCTAACCCTAACCTTAACACAAACAATAACCCTAACCATAACCCTAAAACCTAACCCTAACCCTAACCCTAACCCTCACGCTAACCCTAACCCTAAACCTAACCCAAACCCTAATCCTAACCCTAAACATAACTCAAAACCTTAACCTAACTCCAAACCTAACCCCATGCATAATCCTAACCTAACCCTAACCCTATACCTAAACCTAACCCAAACCCTAAACGGAATCCTAACCCTAAAACCTAACCCTAAACATAACCCTAACCCAATTCTAACCCAAACCCTAACCCTAACCCTAATCCTAATCCTACTCCAAACCTTAACCCTACCCCTCACCCTAACCTTAACCCAAACCGTAACCCAAACCCTAACCCTACATCTAACCCTAACACAAACCCTAACACTCACCCTAAACCTAACTGAATCCCTAACCTTAACCCTAATCCTAATCCTAACCCTAACGCGAACCCTAACACAAACCCTAACCCTAACCCTAACCTTAACCCTAACACTAACCCTAACCCTAATCCTAAACCTAACCCTACCGCTAACCCAAAAAGGAAACCTAAACCTAACCGTAAGCCTAACCCAAACCCTAACCCTAACCCTAATCCTAACGCGAACCCTAACTCAAACCCTAATCCTAAACCTAACCCTAACCCGAACCCTAATCCTCACTAACCCTAACATAAACCTAAGCCTTACCCTAAGCCAAACCTAACCCAAACCCTAACAATAACCCTAACCCTAACTCTATTCCTAACCCTAAACCTAACCCAAACCCTAACCCTAACCCAAACCCTAACCCTAAAACTAACCCTAACCCTAACCCTAACCCTAATCCAAACCCAAACCCTAACACTAAACCTAAACCTAACCCTAACCTAAAACCAAACCCTAAACCTATCCCTTACCCAAACCCACACCGTAAAACTAACCCTAACCCAAACCCTAACCCTAACCTTAACCCAATCCCTAACCGTAACAGTAACCCTAAACCTAAGCCTAACCCTAACGCTAACCCTAAACCTAACCCAAAACCAAACCCTAAATTTAACCCTAATCGTTACCCTAACCCTAATCATAACCCTAACCCAAACCCTAACCTTAACTCTAACCCTAACCCTAACACTAACCCAAATCAAAACCTACACCTAACCCTAAAACAAACCCTAACCCTAACACTAACACTAAACCTAACACTAACCCAAACCCTAACCATAGCCCTAACCCAAACCAAATCCTAACCCTAACCCTAACCCAAACCGTAAATCTAACCCTAATCGTAACCCTAAACCTAACCCAAATCCTAGCCCTAACCCTAAACCGAACCCAAAATCAACCCCTAAACCTAAACCTAACCCTAACCCAAACACTAACCCTAACCCTAACCCTAACCCTAACTCAAACCCTAACCCTAATCCTAACCCTAACCCTAACCCAAAAACTAAGTCTAACCCTAACCCAAACCGTAAACCAAACCCTAACCCTAACACTAACCCTAACCCTATTCCTAACCCTAACCCTAACCCTAACCTTAACACAAACAATAACCCTAACCATAACCCTAAAACCTAACCCTAACCCTAACCCTAACCCTCACGCTAACCCTAACCCTAAACCTAACCCAAACCCTAATCCTAACCCTAAACATAACTCAAAACCTTAACCTAACTCCAAACCTAAGCCCATCCATAATCCTAACCTAACCCTAACCCTATACCTAAACCTAACCCAAACCCTAAACGTAATCCTAACCCTAAAACCTAACCCTAAACATAACCCTAACCCAATTCTAACCCAAAACCTAACCCTAACCCTAACCCTAAACCTAACCATAACCCTAACCCTAACCCTAACTGAAACACTAATCCTAAACCTAACCCTAACCCTAATGCTAACCGTAAACCTAATTCAAACTCAAACCCTAACCCTAATCCTAACCCGAACCGAAACCCTAACCCTAACCCTAAACCTAACCCAAAACATAACCCACACCGAAACCCTAACCTTATCCCTAACCCTAACCCAAACCCACACCGTAAGCCTAACCCTAACCCAAACCGTAACACTAACCCTAATCCTACCCTTAAACCCTAACCCTAACCCTAACCATAACCCAAAACTAAAGAATAACCCTAACCCTAATCCTAAAACAAACCCTAACCATAAGCCTAATCCAACCCATAACCCTAACCCTAACTCTAACCCAAACCATAACCTAACCCTAACCCTAACCCAAACCCAAACCCTAACCCTAACCCTAACTCTAACGCAAATCCTAACCTAACCCTAACGCTAACCCTAACCCAAAACCTAACTCTAACACTAACCCAAACCCTAACCCTAACGCAAACCTAAACAATAACCCAAACATTAACCCTAATCCTAACCATAAACCTAACCCTCATCCTTATCCTAACCCTAACCCTAACCCTTACACTTACCCAAACCCAAACCCTAAAACTAACCCTAATCCGAACCCTAACCGTAATCCTAATCCTAACCGTAACCCTAACCCTAACCCAAACCCTAATCCTCACCCTAAATCTAACCCAAACCCGAACCCTAACCCTAACCCAAATCCTAACTCTAACCCTAACCCTAAACTTAACACAAACCCTAACCCTAACCCTAACCCTAACACTAAACCTAACCATAACCCAAACCCTAACCATAAACCTAACCGAAACCTAAACCCTAAACTTTACCCTAATCGTAACTCAAACCCTAACCCTAACCCAAATCCAAACCGTAAACTTTACACTAACCCTAGCCCTAACACTAACCCAAATTCAAACCTAAGCCTAACCCTAACCCAAAGCCTAACCCTAATCCTAACCCTAA
>JAJHUQ010000040.1:4232500-4235000 GCA_035773235.1 Eospalax fontanierii | reverse complement strand
AACGCGAACCCTAACACAAACCCTAACCCTAACCCTAACCTTAAACCTAACACTAACCCTAACCCTAACCCTAAACCTAACCCTACCGCTAACCCAAAAAGTAAACCTAAACCTAACCGTAAGCCTAACCCAAACCCTAACCCTAACCCTAATCCTAACGCGAACCCTAACTCAAACCCTAATCCTAAACCTAACCCTAACCCGAACCCTAATCCTCACTAACCCTAACATAAACCTAAGCCTTACCCTAAGCCAAACCTAACCCAAACCCTAACAATAACCCTAACCCTAACTCTATTCCTAACCCTAAACCTAACCCAAACCCTAACCCTAACCCAAACCCTAACCCTAAAACTAACCCTAACCCTAACCCTAACCCTAATCCAAACCCAAACCCTAACACTAAACCTAAACCTAACCCTAACCTAAAACCAAACCCTAACCCTATCCCTTACCCAAACCCACACCGTAAAACTAACCCTAACCCAAACCCTAACCCTAACCTTAACCCAATCCCTAACCGTAACAGTAACCCTAAACCTAACCCTAACCCTAACGCTAACCCTAAACCTAACCCAAAACCAAACCCTAAATTTAACCCTAATCGTTACCCTAACCCTAATCATAACCCTAACCCAAACCCTAACCTTAACTCTAACCCTAACCCTAACACTAACCCAAATCAAAACCTACACCTAACCCTAAAACAAACCCTAACCCTAACACTAACACTAAACCTAACACTAACCCAAACCCTAACCATAGCCCTAACCCAAACCAAATCCTAACCCTAACCCTAACCCAAACCGTAAACCTAACCCTAATCGTAACCCTAAACCTAACCCAAATCCTAGCCCTAACCCTAAACCGAACCCAAAATCAACCCCTAAACCTAACCTAACCCTAACCCAAACACTAACCCTAACCCTAACCCTAACCCTAACTCAAACCCTAACCCTAATCCTAACCCTAACCCTAACCCAAAAACTAAGTCTAACCCTAACCCAAACCGTAAACCAAACCCTAACCCTAACACTAACCCTAACCCTATTCCTAACCCTAACCCTAACCCTAACCTTAACACAAACAATAACCCTAACCATAACCCTAAAACCTAACCCTAACCCTAACCCTAACCCTCACGCTAACCCTAACCCTAAACCTAACCCAAACCCTAATCCTAACCCTAAACATAACTCAAAACCTTAACCTAACTCCAAACCTAAGCCCATCCATAATCCTAACCTAACCCTAACCCTATACCTAAACCTAACCCAAACCCTAAACGTAATCCTAACCCTAAAACCTAACCCTAAACATAACCCTAACCCAACTCTAACCCAAAACCTAACCCTAACCCTAACCCTAAACCTAACCATAACCCTAACCCTAACCCTAACTGAAACACTAATCCTAAACCTAACCCTAACCCTAATGCTAACCGTAAACCTAATTCAAACTCAAACCCTAACCCTAATCCTAACCCGAACCGAAACCCTAACCCTAACCCTAAACCTAACCCAAAACATAACCCACACCGAAACCCTAACCTTATCCCTAACCCTAACCCAAACCCACACCGTAAGCCTAACCCTAACCCAAACCGTAACACTAACCCTAATCCTACCCTTAAACCCTAACCCTAACCCTAACCATAACCCAAAACTAAAGAATAACCCTAACCCTAATCCTAAAACAAACCCTAACCATAAGCCTAATCCAACCCATAACCCTAACCCTAACTCTAACCCAAACCATAACCTAACCCTAACCCTAACCCAAACCCAAACCCTAACCCTAACCCTAACTCTAACCCAAATCCTAACCTAACCCTAACCCTAACCCCAACTCAAAACCTAACTCTAACACTAACCCAAACCCTAACCCTAACACAAACCTAAACCATAACCCAAACACTAACCCTAATCCTAACCATAAACCTAACCCTCATCCTTATCCTAACCCTAACCCTAACCCTTACACTTACCCAAACCCAAACCCTAAAACTAACCCTAATCCGAACCCTAACCGTAATCCTAATCCTAACCGTAACCCTAACCCTAACCCAAACCCTAATCCTCACCCTAAATCTAACCCAAACCCGAACCCTAACCCTAACCCAAATCCTAACTCTAACCCTAACCCTAAACTTAACACAAACCCTAACCCTAACCCTAACCCTAACACTAAACCTAACCATAATCCAAACCCTAACCATAAACCTAACCGAAACCTAAACCCTAAACTTTACCCTAATCGTAACTCAAACCCTAACCCTAACCCAAATCCAAACCGTAAACTTTACACTAACCCTAGCCCTAACACTAACCCAAATTCAAACCTAAGCCTAACCCTAACCCAAAGCCTAACCCTAATCCTAACCCTAACCCTAACCCTAACCCTAACCCTAACCCAAACCCGAACCCCAACCATAACCCTAACCCAAACCCTAACCCTAACCCTAAGCGTAACCTAAACCCTAACCCTAACCTTAACCCTA
>JAJHUQ010000040.1:4225000-4227500 GCA_035773235.1 Eospalax fontanierii | reverse complement strand
CAAACCCTAACCCTAACCCAAACCTAAACCATAACCCAAACACTAACCCTAATCCTAACCCTAAACCTAACCCTCATCCTTATCCTAACCCTAACCCTAACCCTTACACTTACCCAAACCCAAACCCTAAAACTAACCCTAATCCGAATCCTAACCGTAATCCTAATCCTAACCGTAACCCTAAACCTAACCCAACCCCTAACCCTCAACCTAACTCTAACCCAAACCCGAACCCTAGCCCTAACACTAACCCAAATTCAAACCTAAGCCTAACCCTAACCCAAACCCTAACCCTAATCCTAACCCTAACCCTAACCTTAACCCTAACCCTAACCCAAACCCGAACCCCAACCATAACCCTAACCCAAACCCTAACCCTAACCCTAACCGTAACCTAAAACCTAACCCTAACCTTAACCCTAAACCAAACCCTAATCCTAACCCTAACCCTAACATTAACCCTAACTGAAAACCTAAACCTAACCCTACTCCAAACCCTAACCCTAACCCTTACCCTTACCCAAACCGAAACCCTAAAACTAACCCTAATCCAAACACTAACCCTAATCCTAACCATAACCGTAACCCTAACCCAACCCCTAACCTTCACCATAACTCTAACCCAAATCCGACTCTAACCCTAACCCTAACCCAAATCCTAACCCGAAACCTGACCCTAACCCTAACCCAAACCCTAACCCTAACCCAAACCCTAACCCAAACCCAAACCCTAACCCTAACCCTAACACCAAACCTAACCATAACCCTAACCCTAACCCTAATGCTAAACCTAACCCTAACCCTAACCCTAGCCCTAAACCTAACCAAACCTAAACCCTAACCCAAAACCCTAATCCTAACACTAACCCTAACACTAACCCTAACCAAAAACCTAAACCCTAACCCTACTCCTAACGCTAACCCTAACCCTAACACAAACCCTAAAACTAAACGTAACCTTAACCCAAACCCTAACCCTAACCTTAACCCAAACCCAAACCCTAATCTTAACACAAACCCTAACCCTAATCCTAACCCTAACCCTAACCCTAACCCAAAAGCTAACCCTAACCCTAACCCTAACCCAAACCTTAACCCTAAACCTAACCATAACCCTAACCAAAACCCAAACCCTAACCCTAACCCTAATTCTAACCCTAATGCTAACCCTAAAACTAACCCTAACACTAACCCTAGTCCTAACCCTAACCCTAACCCAAACCCTAACACTAACCCTAACCCTAACCCTAAATCAAACCCTAAACCTAACCCTAACCCTAACCCCAACCCAAACCCTAACCCTAACCCTAACCCTAACTGAAACACTAATCCTAAACCTAACCCTAACCCTAATGCTAACCCTAAACCTAATTCCAATTCAAACCCTAACCCTAACCCTAAACCTAACACAAAACATAACCCAAACCGAAACCCTTACCCTAAACATAAACCCTAACCCTACTCCTAACGCTAACCCTAACCCTAACACAAACCCTAACCCTAAACGTAACCTTAACCCAAACCCTAACCCTAACCTTAACCCAAACCCAAACCCTAATCTTAACACAAACCCTAACCCTAATCCTAACCCTAACCCTAACCCTAACCCAAAAGCTAACCCTAACCCTAACCCTAACCCAAACCTTAACCCTAAACCTAACCATAACCCTAACCAAAACCCAAACCCTAACCCTAACCCTAATTCTAACCCTAATGCTAACCCTAAAACTAACCCTAACACTAACCCTAGTCCTAACCCTAAACCTAACCCAAACCCTAACACTAACCCTAACCCTAACCCTAAATCAAACCCTAAACCTAAACCTAACCCTAACCCGAACACAAACCCTAACCCTAACCCCAACCCTAACTGAAACACTAATCCTAAACCTAACCCTAACCCTAATGCTAACCCTAAACCTAATTCCAATTCAAACCCTAACCCTAACCCTAAACCTAACACAAAACATAACCCAAACCGAAACCCTTACCCTAAACCTAACCCTATCCCTAAACCCTAACCCTAACACTTATCCTAACCATAACCCAAAACTAAAACCAAACCCTAACCCTAATCCAAACACTAAACCTAACCCTAATCCTAGTCCTAATCCTAACCCTAACCCTAACCCTAACCCTAAACCTAACCTTAACACTTACCCAAACCCAAACTCTAAACCTAACTCTAATCGGAACCCTAACCCTAACCCTAATCCTAACCCTAACCCTAACCATAACCCTAATCCTAGTCCTAACCCTAACCCTAACCCTAACCCTAACCCTAACACTAACCCTAAACCTAACCTTAACCCTTACCGAAACCCAAACTCTAAACCTAACTCTAATCGGAACCCTAACCCTAACCCTAATCCTAACCCTAACCCTAACCATAACCCTAATCCAACACCTCACCCTAACCCTAACTCTAACCCAACACCTAACCTAACCCTAACTCTAAACCAAACCCAAACCCTATCCCTAACCCTAACTCTAACCCAAA
>JAJHUQ010000040.1:4217500-4220000 GCA_035773235.1 Eospalax fontanierii | reverse complement strand
TAACCCTAACCCTAACCCAAACCCTAATCTTAACACAAACCCTAACCCTAATCCTAACCCTAACCGTAACCCTAACCCTAACCCTAACCCAAACCCTAACCCTAACACTAACCCTAACACTAACACTAACCCTAACGCTAACACAAACCCTAACCCTAACCCTAATCCTAACCCTAATGCTAACCCTAAACCTCACCCTAACACTAACCCTAGTCCTAACACTAACCCTAACCCAAAGCCTAACACTAACCCTAACCCTAACCCTAACACAAACCCTAACCCAAACCCTAACCCTAACCCTAACCCAAACCCTAACCCTAACCCTAACCCTAACCCTAACACAAACCCTAACCGTAACCCTAATCCTAAACCTAATGCTAACACTAAACCTAACCCTAACACTAACCCTAGTCCTCACCCTAACACTAACCCAAACCCTAACACTAACCCTAACCCTAACCCTAACCCTAAATCAAACCCTAAACCTAACCCTAACCCTAACCCAGACCCAAACCCTAATCTTAACACATACCCTAACCCTAATCCTAACCCTAACCGTAACCCTAACCCTAACTCTAACTCAAACCCTAACCCTAACCCTAATCCTAACCCAAACCCTAACCCTAATCCTAACCCTAACCCAAACCCTAACCCTAACCCTAACCTTAACCCTAACCCTAACCCTAACCCAAACCCTAACCCTAACCCTACACCTACCCCTACCCCTAACCCTAACCCTAACTCAAACCCTAACCCTAACCCTAACCCGAACCCGAACCCAAACCCTAGTCCTAACCCTAAACCTAACCCAAACCCTAAACCTAACCCTAACACTACTCCTAAACCAAACCCTAAATCTAACCCTAAACCTAAACCTAATCCTAACTCTAAACCTAACCCTAACCCTAACCCAAACCCTAACACTAACACTAAGCTTAACCCTAACACTAACACAAAACCTAACCCTAACACTAACCCTAATTCTAACTAAAACCCAAACCCTAACACTAACCCTAACCCAAACCCTAATAATAACTCTAAACCTAAACCTAACCCCTAATCCTAACCATAACCCTAACCCAAACCCTAACCCTAACCCTAACCCTAACCCTAACCGAAACACTAATCCTAAACCTTACCCTAACCCTAATGCTAACCCTAAACCTAATTCAAACTCAAACCCTAACCCTAATTGTAACCCGAACCGAAACACTAACCCTAACCCTAAACCTAACCCAAAACATAACCCACACCGAAACCCTAACCCTAAACCTAACCCTAACCAAAACCAACACCGTAAGCCCAACCCTAACCCTAACCCTAACCCTAACCCTAACCCAAACGCTAACCCTAATCCTAACCCAAAACCTAAACCTAACCCTAAACCTAACCCTAACCCTAACCGAAAAACTAAACCTAAACCTAACCCTAAGCCAAACCCTAACCCTAAACCTTATCCTAACCCATACCCAAACCCTAACCCTAACCCTAACCCTAATCCAAACCCTAACCATAATACTAATCCTAACCGTAACCCTAACCCCTACCCAACCCCTAACCCTCACCCCTACTCTAACCCAAACCCGAACCCTAACCCTAAACCTAACCCAAATCCTAACCCTAACCCTAACCCTAACACTAAACCTAACCCAAAACCTAACCCTAACCGTAACCCTAACCCAAACCCTAACCCTAACCCTAACCCTAACCCAAACCCTAACCCTAACCCTAACTGAAACACTTACCCTAAACCTAACCCTAACCCTAATGCTAACCCTAAACCTAATTCAAACTCAAACACTAACCCTAATCCTAACCCTAACCCTAACTCTAACCCTAACACTAACCCTAACCGTAAACCTAACCCAAAACATAACCCAAACCGAAACCCTAACCCTAACCCTAACCCTAACCCTAATCCTAACCCTAACCCTAACCCTAATCTTAGTCCTAACCCTAACCCTAAACCTAACCCTAACCCTAACCTTAACCCTTCCCCAAACCCAAACTCTAAACCTAACTCTAACCGGAACCCTAACCCTAATCCTAATCCTAAACCTAACCCTAACCATAACCCTAATCCAACACCTCACCCTAACCCTAACTCTACACCAAACCCTACCCTAACCCTAACTCTAAACTAAACCCACACCCTAACCCTAACCCTAACTCTAACCCAAACTCTAACCTAACCCTAACCCTAACCCTAACCCTAAACCAAACCCTAACCCTAACCCTAATCCTAACCCAAACCCTAACCCTAACCCTAACTCTAACACTAACCCAAACCCTAACCCTAACACTAACCCAAACCACAACCCAAATAATAACCGTAATCCTAACCCTAACCCTAACCCTCATCCTTATCCTAACCCTAACCCTAACCCTAACCTAACCCTAACCCTAATTCTAACCCTAACCCTAACCCTATCCCTAACCCAAAACCTAACCCTAACCCTAACCCTAACCATAATCTTAACACTAACCATAACCCTAACAC
>JAJHUQ010000040.1:4210000-4212500 GCA_035773235.1 Eospalax fontanierii | reverse complement strand
CCCTAACCCTAACCCTAAACCTAACCCAAACCCTAAACCTAACCCTAACACTACTCCTAAACCAAACCCTAAATCTAACCCTAAACCTAAACCTAATCCTAACTCTAAACCTAACCCTAACCCTAACCCAAACCCTAACACTAACACTAAGCTTAACCCTAACACTAACACAAAACCTAACCCTAACACTAACCCTAATTCTAACTAAAACCCAAACCCTAACACTAACCCTAACCCAAACCCTAATAATAACCCTAAACCTAAACCTAACCCCTAATCCTAACCATAACCCTAACCCAAACCCTAACCCTAACCCTAACCCTAACCGAAACACTAATCCTAAACCTTACCCTAACCCTAATGCTAACCCTAAACCTAATTCAAACTCAAACCCTAACCCTAATCCTAACCCGAACCGAAACACTAACCCTAACCCTAAACCTAACCCAAAACATAACCCACACCGAAACCCTAACCCTAGACCTAACCCTAACCAAAACCAACACCGTAAGCCCAACCCTAACCCTAACCCTAACCCTAACCCTAACCGAAACGCTAACCCTAACCCTAACCCAAAACCTAAACCTAACCCTAAACCTAACCCTAACCCTAACCGAAAAACTAAACCTAAACCTAACCCTAAGCCAAACCCTAACCCTAAACCCTATCCTAACCCATACCCAAACCCTAACCCTAAACCTAACCCTAATCCAAACCCTAACCGTAATACTAATCCTAACCGTAACCCTAACCCTAACCCAACCCCTAACCCTCACCCTAACTCTAACCCAAACCCGAACCCTAACCCTAAACCTAACCCAAATCCTAACCCTAACCATAACCCTAACACTAAACCTAACCCAAAACCTAACCCTAACCGTAACCCTAACCCAAACCCTAACCCTAACCCTAACCCTAACCCAAACCCTAACCCTAACCCTAACTGAAACACTTACCCTAAACCTAACCCTAACCCTAATGCTAACCCTAAACCTAATTCAAACTCAAACACTAACCCTAATCCTAACCCTAACCCTAACTCTAACCCTAACACTAACCCTAACCGTAAACCTAACCCAAAACATAACCCAAACCGAAACCCTAACCCTAACCCTAACCCTAACCCTAATCCTAACCCTAACCCTAACCCTAATCTTAGTCCTAACCCTAACCCTAAACCTAACCCTAACCCTAACCTTAACCCTTCCCCAAACCCAAACTCTAAACCTAACTCTAACCGGAACCCTAACCCTAATCCTAATCCTAAACCTAACCCTAACCATAACCCTAATCCAACACCTCACCCTAACCCTAACTCTAACCCAAACCCTAACCTAACCCTAACTCTAAACTAAACCCAAACCCTAACCCTAACCCTAGCTCTAACCCAAAATCTAACCTAACCCTAACCCTAACCCTAACCCTAACCCAAACCCTAACCCTAACCCTAATCCTAACCCAAACCCTAACCCTAACCCTAACTCTAACACTAACCCAAACCCTAACCCTAACACTAACCCAAACCACAACCCAAATAATAACCGTAATCCTAACCCTAACCCTAACCCTCATCCTTATCCTAACCCTAACCCTAACCCTAACCCTAACCCTAACCCTAATTCTAACCCTAACCCTAACCCTATCCCTAACCCAAAACCTAACCCTAACCCTAACCCTAACCATAATCTTAACACTAACCATAACCCTAACACTAACCAAGATTCAAACCAAATCCTAACCCAAACCCTAACCCTAAACCTAACCCTAAACCTAACCCAAACCCTAACCCTAACCCTCACTCTAACCCTAACCCAAACCCTAACCCTAACCCTATACCAAACCCTAACCCTAACCCTAACCCTAACCCTAACCCAAACCCTAACTGACACACTTATCCTAAAGATAACCCTAACCCTAATGCTAACCCTAAACCTAATTCAAACTCAAACCCTAACTCTAATCCTAACCCGAACCGAAACACTAACCCTAACCCTAAACCTAACCCAAAACATAACCCACACCGAAACCCTAACCCTAAACCTAACCCTAACCAAAACCAACACCGTAAGCCCAACCCTAACCCTAACCCTAACCCTAAACCTAACCCAAACGCTAACCCTAACCCTAACCCAAAACCTAAACCTAACCCTAAACCTAACCCTAACCCTAACCGAAAAACTAAACCTAAACCTAACCCTAAGCCAAACCCTAACCCTAAACCTTATCCTAACCCATACCCAAACCCTAACCCTAACCCTAACCCTAATCCAAACCCTAACCGTAATACTAATCCTAACCGTAACCCTAACCCTAACCCAACCCCTAACCCTCACCCTAACTCTAACCCAAACCCGAACCCTACCCCTAAACCTAACCCAAATCCTAACCCTAACCCTAACCCTAACACTAAACCTAACCCAAAACCTAACCCTAACCGTAACCCTAACCCAAACCCTAACCCTAACCCTAACCATAACCCAAACCCGAACCCTAACCCTAA
>JAJHUQ010000040.1:4185000-4205000 GCA_035773235.1 Eospalax fontanierii | reverse complement strand
TCTAACCCAAACCCGAACCCTAACCCTAAACCTAACCCAAATCCTAACCCTAACCATAACCCTAACACTAAACCTAACCCAAAACCTAACCCTAACCGTAACCCTAACCCAAACCCTAACCCTAACCATAACCCTAACCCAAACCCTAACCCTAACCCTAACTGAAACACTTACCCTAAACCTAACCCTAACCCTAATGCTAACCCTAAACCTAATTCAAACTCAAACACTAACCCTAATCCTAACCCTAACCCTAACTCTAACCCTAACGCAAACCCTAACCGGAAACCTAACCCAAAACATAACCGAAACCGAAACCCTAACCCTAACCCTAACCCTAACCCTAAGCCTAACCCTAACCCTAACCCTAATCTTAGGCCTAACCCTAACCCTAAACCTACCCCTAACCCGAACCTTGCCCCTTCCCCAAACCCAAACTCTAAACCTAACTCTAACCGGAACCCTAACCCTAACCCTAATCCTAACCCTAACCCTAACCATAACCCTAATCCAACACCTCACCCTAGCCCTAACTCTAACCCAAACGCTAACCTAACCCTAACTCTAAACTAAACCCAAACCCTAACCCTAACCCTAACTCTAACCCAAACCCTAACCTAACCCTAACCCTAACCCTAACCCTAACCCTAACCCAAACCCTAACCCTAACCCTAATCCTAACCCAAACCCTAACCCTAACCCTAACTCTAACACTAACCCAAACCCTAACCCTAACACTAACCCAAACCACAACCCAAATAATAACCGTAATCCTAACCCTAACCCTAACCCTCATCCTTATCCTAACCCTAACCCTAACCCTAACCCTAACCCTAACCCTAATTCTAACCCTAACCCTAACCCTATCCCTAACCCAAAACCTAACCCTAACCCTAACCCTAACCATAATCTTAACACTAACCATAACCCTAACACTAACCAAGATTCAAACCAAAGCCTAACCCAAACCCTAACCCTAAACCTAACCCTAAACCTAACCCAAACCCTAACCCTTACCCTCACCCTCACCCTTACCCAAAACCTAAACCTAACCCTATACCAAACCCTAACTCTAACCCTAACCCTAACCCTAACCCAAACCCTAACTGAAACACTTATCCTAAAGATAACCCTAACCCTAATGCTAACCCTAAACCTAATTCAAACTCAAACCCTAACCCTAATCCTAACCCGAACCGAAACACTAACCCTAACCCTAAACCTAACCCAAAACATAACCCACACCGAAACCCTAACCCTAGACCTAACCCTAACCAAAACCAACACCGTAAGCCCAACCCTAACCCTAACCCTAACCCTAACCCTAACCCAAACGCTAACCCTAACCCTAACCCAAAACCTAAACCTAACCCTAAACCTAACCCTAACCCTAACCGAAAAACTAAACCTAAACCTAACCCTAAGCCAAACCCTAACCCTAAACCTTATCCTAACCCATACCCAAACCCTAACCCTAAACCTAACCCTAATCCAAACCCTAACCGTAATACTAATCCTAACCGTAACCCTAACCCTAACCCAACCCCTAACCCTCACCCTAACTCTAACCCAAACCCGAACCCTAACCCTAAACCTAACCCAAATCCTAACCCTAACCCTAACCCTAACACTAAACCTAACCCAAAACCTAACCCTAACCCTAACTGAAACACTTAACCTAAACCTAACCCTAACCCTAATGCTAACCCTAAACCTAATTCAAACTCAAACACTAACCCTAATCCTAACCCTAACCCTAACTCTAACCCTAACGCTAACCCTAACCGTAAACCTAACCCAAAACATAACCCAAACCGAAACCCTAACCCTAACCCTAACCCTAACCCTAATCCTAACCCTAACCCTAACCCTAATCTTAGTCCTAACCCTAACCCTAAACCTAACCCTAACCCTAACCTTAACCCTTCCCCAAACCCAAACTCTAAACCTAACTCTAACCGGAACCCTAACCCTAACCCTAATCCTAACCCTAACCCTAACCCTAACCCTAATCCAACACCTCACCCTAACCCTAACTCTAACCCAAACCCTAACCTAACCCTAACTCTAAACTAAACCCAAACCCTAACCCTAACCCTAACTCTAACCCAAACCCTAACCTAACCCTAACCCTAACCCTAACCCTAACCCAAACCCTAACCCTAACCCTAATCCTAACCCAAACCCTAACCCTAACCCTAACTCTAACACTAACCCAAACCCTAACCCTAACACTAACCCAAACCATAACCCAAATAATAACCGTAATCCTAACCCTAACCCTAACCGTCATCCTTATCCTAACCCTAACCCTAACCCTAACCCTAACCCTAATTCTAACCCTAACCCTAACCCTATCCCTAACCCAAAACCTAACCCTAACCCTAACCCTAACCATAATCTTAACACTAACCATAACCCTAACACTAACCAAGATTCAAACCAAACCCTAACCCAAACCCTAACCCTAAACCTAACCCTAACCCTAACCCAAACCCTAACCCTAACCCTAATCCTAACCCTAATGCTAACCCTAAACCTAAATCAAACTCAAATCCTAACCCAAACCCAAACCCTAACCCTAACCCTAAACTTAACCCAAACCCTAACCCTAACCCTAACCATAACCCTAACCCTAACTAAAACCCTAACTCTAACCCAACCCGAACGCAAACCCTAACCCTAACCCGAAATTTAACCGAAAACCTAAACCTAACCGTAAACCTAAACCAAACCCTAACCCTAACACTAACCCTAAGCCTAACCCTAACCCAAATGCTAACCCTAACCCTAACCCTAACCCTAATCCTAGTCCTAACCCTAACCCTAACCCTAACCCTAACCCTTACCTTAACCCTTCCCCAAACCCTAACTCTAAACGTAACTCTAATCGGAAACCTAACCCTAATCCTAATCCTAACCCTAACCCTCACCATAACCCTAATCCAACACCTCATCCTAACCCTAACTCTAACCCAAACCCTAACCTAACCCTAACTCTAAACCAAACCCAAACACCTAACCCTAACCCTAAGTCTAACCCAAACCCTAACCTAACCCTAAAACTAACGCTAACTCAAACCCTAACTCTAACACTAAAACAACCCCTAACCCTAGCCCTAACCCAAACCATAACCCAAATAATAACCCTAATCCTAACCCTAACCCTAACCCTCATCCTTATCCTAACCCTAACCCTAACCCTAACCCTAAACCTAACCCTAATTCTAACCCTAACCCTAACCCTAACCGAAAACCTAACCCTAACCCTAACCCTAACCATAATCTTAACACTAACCCTAACCCTAACACTAACCCAGATTCAAACCTAACCCTAACCCAAACCCTAACCCTAACCCTAACCCTAACCCAAAACCTAACCCTAACCCTAACCCTAACCCTAACCCAAACCCTAAACCTAACCCTAATCCTAACCCTAATGCTAACCCTAAACCTAACCCTAACACTAACCCCAGTCCTAACCCTAACCCTAACCCTAACCTAACCCTAATCCTAATGCTAACCCTAAACCTAATTCAAACTCAAACCCTAACCCTATTCCTAACCCGAACACAAACCCTAACCCTAACCCTAAACCTAACACAAAACATAACCCAAACCGAAACCCTAACCCTAAATCTAATCCTAACCTTAAACCCTAACCCTAACACTAACCCTAACCATAACCCAAACCTAAAAACAAACCCTAACCCTAATCCTAACCCTAACCCTAACCCTTATCCTAGTCCTAACCCTAACCCTAACCCTAACCCTAACCCTAACCCTAACCTGAACCCTTACCCAAACCCAAACTCTAAACCTAACTCTAATCGGAAACCTAACCCTAACCCTAATCCTAACGCTAACCCTAACCATAACCCTAATCCAACACCTTACCCTAACCATAAGTCTAACCCAAACCCTAACCAAACCGTAACTCTAAACCAAACCCAAACCCTAACCCTAACCCTAACTCTAACCCAAACCCTAACCTAACCCTAAACCTAACCCTAACTCAAACCCTTACTCTAACACTAACCTAAAACCTAACCTTAACCCTAACCCAAACCATAACCCAAATAATAACTCTAATCCTAACCCTAACCCTAACCCTCATCCTTATCCTAACCCTAACCCTAACCCTAACCCTAACCCTAACCCTAACCCAAACCATAACTCAAATAATAACCCTAATCCTAACCCTAACCCTAACCCTCATCCTTATCCAACCCTAACCCTAACCCTAAACCTAACCCTAATTTTAAACCTAACCCTAACCCTAACTCAAAACCTAACCCTACCCCTAACCCTAACCCTAATCTTAACACTAACCCTAACCCTAACACTCACCCAGATTGAAACCTAACCCTAACCCAAACCCTAACCCTAACCCTAACCCAAACCCTAAACTTAACACAAACCCTAACCCTAATCCTAACCCTAACCGTAACCCTAACCCTAACCCTAACCCTAACCCAAAACCTAACCCTAACCCTAATCCTAACCGAAACCCTAACCCTAACCCTAACCCTAACTCTAAACCTAACCATAACCCAAACCCTAACCATAAACCTAACCCAAACCTAAACCCTAAACTTTACCCTAATCGTAACTCAAACCCTAACCCTAACCCAAATCCAAACCGTAAACTTTACACTAACCCTAGCACTAACACTAACCCAAATTCAAACCTAAGCCTAACCCTAACCCAAACCCTAACCCTAATCCTAACCCTAACCCTAACCCTAACCCTAACCCTAACCCTAACCTAAACCCGAACCCCAACCACAACCCTAACCCAAACACTAACCCTAACCCTAACCGTAACCTAAACCCTAACCCTAACCTTAACCCTAAACCAAACCCTAATCCTAACCCTAACCCTAACATTAACCCTAACTGAAAAACTAAACCTAACCCTACTCCAAACCCTAACCCTAACCCTTACCATTACCCAAACCCAAACCCTAAAACTAACCCTAATCCAAACACTAACCCTAATCCGAACCGTAACCCTAACCCTAACCCAATCCCTAACCTTCACCATAACTCTAACCCAAATCCGACTCTAACCCTAACCCTAACCCAAATCCTAACCCGAAACCTAACCCTAACCCTAACCCAAACCCTAACCCTAACCCAAACCCTAACCCAAACCCAAACCCTAACCCTAACTCTAACACCAAACCTAACCATAACCCTAACCCTAACCCTAATGCTAAACCTAACCCTAACCCTAACCCTAGCCCTAAACCTAACGAAACCTAAACCCTAACTCAAACCCTAATCCTAACACTAACCCTAACACTAACCCTAACCAAAACCCAAAACCCAAACCCTACTCCTAACGCTAACCCTAACCCTAACACAAACCCTAACCCTAAACGTAACCTTAACCCAAACCCTAACCCTAACCTTAACCCAAACCCAAACCCTAATCTTAACACAAACCCTAACCCTAATCCTAACCCTAACCCTAACCCTAACCCAATAGCTAACCCTAACCCTAACCCTAACCCAAACCTTAACCCTAAACCTAACCCTAACCCTAACCAAAACCCAAACCCTAACTGTAACCCTAATTCTAACCCTAATGCTAACCCTAAAACTAACCCTAACATTAACCCTAGTCCTAACACTAACCCTAACCCAAACCCTAACACTAACCCTAACCCTAACCCTAAATCAAACCCTAAACCTAAACCTAACCCTAACCCGAACCCAAACCCTAACCCTAACCCTAACCCTAACTGAAACACTAATCCTTTACCTAACCCTAACCCTAATGCTAACCCTAAACCTAATTCCAATTCAAACACTAACCCTAACCCTAAACCTAACCCAAAACATAACCCAAACCGAAACCCTTACCCTAAACCTAACCCTAACCCTAAACCCTAAACCTAACACTTATCCTAACCATAACCCAAACCTAAAACCAAACCCTAACCCAAATCCAAACCCTAACCCTAACCCTAAACCTAGTCCTAATCCTAACCCTAACCCTAACCCTAACTCTAAACCTAACCTTAACACTTACCCAAACCCAAACTCTAAACCTAACTCTAATCGGAACCCTAACCCTAACCCTAATCCTAACCCTAACCCTAACCATAACCCTAATCCGAGTCCTAACCCTAACCCTAACCCTAACCCTAACCCTAACCCTAAACCTAACCTTAACCCTTACCGAAACCCAAACTCTAAACCTAACTCTAATCGGAACCCTAAACCTAACCCTAATCCTAACCCTAACCCTAACCATAACCCTAATCCAACACCTCACCCTAACCCTAACTCTAACCCAAACCCTAACCTAACCCTAACTCTAAACCAAACCCAAACCCCATCTCTAACCCTAACTCTAACCCAAACCCCAATGTAAGCCTAAACCTAACCCTAACTCAAACCCTAACTCTAACACTAACCCAAACCCTAACCCTAACCATAACCCTAATCCAACACCTTACACTAACCCTAACTCTAACCCAAACCCTAACCTAACCCTAACTCTAAACCAAACCCAAACCGTAACCCTAACACTGACTCTAACCCAAACCCTAATCTAACCCTAAACATAACCCTAACTCAAACCCTAACTCTAACACTAACCCAAACCCTAACCCTAACCCTAACCCAAACCATAACCCAAATAGTAACCCTAATCCTAACCCTAACCCTAACCTTCATCCTTATCCTAACCCTCACCCTAACCCTAACCTTAACACTAACCCTAATTGTAAACCTAACAATAACCCTAACCCTAACTCTAACCCAAACCCAAACCCTAATCTTAACACAAACCCTAACCTTAATCCTAACCCTAACCGTAACCCTAACCCTAACCCTAACCCAAACCCTAACCCTAACACTAATCCTAACCCAAACCCTAACCCTAACCCTAACCCTAACTCAAACCCTAAGCCTAACCCTAACCCTAACCGAAACCCTAACCCTAACCCTAACCCTAACCCTAACCCTAACCCTAACCCTAATCTTAACACTAACCCTAATTCTAAACCTAACCCTAACCTTAACCCTAACCCTAACCCTAATCCTAACCCTAACCGTAACCCTAACCCTAACCCTAACCCAAACCCTCACCCTAACCCTAATCCTAACCCAAACCCTAACCCTAACCCTAACCCTAACCCTAACCCAAACCCTAACCCTAGCCCTAACCCTAACCCAAACCCTAACCCTAACCCTAACCCTAACCCTAACACAAACCCTAACCCTAACCCTAATCCTAACCCTAATGCTAACCCTAAACCTAACCCTAACACTAACCCTAGTCCTAACCCTAACCCTAACCCAAACCCTAACACTAACCCTAACCCTAAACCTAACCCTAAATCAAACCCTAAACCTAACCCTAACCCTAACCCAAACCCAAACCCTAATCTTAACACAAACCCTAACCCTCATCCTAACCCTAACCGTAACCCTAACCCTAACCCTAACCCAAACCCTAACCCTAACCCTAATCCTAACCGAAACCCTAACCCTAACCCTAACCCTAACCCAAACCCTAACCCTAACCCTAACCCTAACCCAAACCCTAACCCTAACCCTAACCCTAACCCTAACCCAAACCCTAACCCTAACCCTAACCCTACCCCTAACCCTAACCCTAACCCTAACTCAAACCCTAACCCTAACCCTAACTCGAACCCGAACGCAAACCCTAACCCTAACCCTAAACCTAACCCAAACCCTAAACCTAACCCTAACACTACTCCTAAACCAAACCCTAAATCTAACCCTAACCCTAACTATAACCCTAACCCTAACCCTAACCCTAACCCTAAACGAAAACCAAACCCTAACTCTAACCCTATCCCTAAACCTAACCCAAACACTAATCCTAAACCTAACCCTAACCCTAATGCTAACCCTAAACCTAATTCAAACTCAAACCCTAACCCTAATCCTAACCCGAACCGAAACCCTAACCCTAAACCTAAACCTAACCCAAAACATAACCCACACCGAAACCCTAACCTTATCCCTAACCCTAAACCAAACCCACACCGTAAGCCTAACCCTAACCCAAACCGTAACACTAACCCTAATCCTACCCTTAAACCCTAACCCTAACCCTAACCATAACCCAAAACTAAAGAATAACCCTAACCCTAATCCTAAACCAAACCCTAACCATAACCCTAATCCAACCCATAACCCTAACCCTAACTCTAACCCAAACCATAACCTAACCCTAACCCTAACCCAAACCCAAACCGTACCCTAACCCTAACTCTAATCCAAATCCTAACCTAACCCTAACCCTAACCCTAACTCAAAACCTAACTCTAACACTAACCCAAACCCTAACCCTAACCCAAACCTAAACCATAACCCAAACACTAACCCTAATCCTAACCCTAAACCTAACCCTCATCCTTATCCTAACCCTAACCCTAACCCTTACACTTACCCAAACCCAAACCCTAAAACTAACCCTAATCCGAACCCTAACCGTAATCCTAATCCTAACCGTAACCCTAACCCTAACCCAACCTCTAACCCTCACCCTAACTCTAACCCAAACCCGAACCCTAACCCTAAACCTAACCCAAATCCTAACTCTAACCCTAACCCTAAACTTAACACAAACCCTAACCCTAACCCTAACCCTAACCCTAAACCTAACCATAACCCAAACCCTAACCATAAACCTAACCCAAACCTAAACCCTAAACTTTACCCTAATCGTAACTCAAACCCTAACCCTAACCCAAATCCAAACCGTAAACTTTACACTAACCCTAGCCCTAACACTAACCCAAAATCAAACCTAAGCCTAAACCTAACCCAAACCCTAACCCTAATCATAACCCTAACCCTAACCCTAACCCTAACCCTAACCCAAACCCGAACCCCAACCATAACCCTAACCCAAACCCTAACCCTAACCCTAACCGTAACCTAAACCCTAACCCTAACCTTAACCCTAAACCAAACCCTAATCCTAACCTTAAACCTAACATTAACCCTAACTGAAAACCTAAACCTAACCCTACTCCAAACCCTAACCCTAACCCTTACCCTTACCCAAACCGAAACCCTAAAACTAACCCTAATCCAAACACTAACCCTAATCCTAACCGTAACCGTAACCCTAACCCATACCCCTAACCTTCACCATAACTCTAACCCAAACCCGACTCTAACCCTAACCCTAACCCAAATCCTAACCCGAAACCTAACCCTAACCCTAACCCAAACCCTAACCCTAACCCAAACCCTAACCCAAACCCAAACCCTAACCCTAACCCTAACACCAAACCTAACCATAACCCTAACCCTAACCCTAATGCTAAACCTAACCCTAACCCTAACCCTAGCCCTAAACCTAACCAAACCTAAACCCTAACCCAAACCCTAATCCTAACACTAACCCTAACACTAACCCTAACCAAAAACCTAAACCCTAACCCTACTCCTAACGCTAACCCTAACCCTAACACAAACCCTAACCCTAAACGTAACCTTAACCCAAACCCTAAACCTAACCTTAACCCAAACCCAAACCCTAATCTTAACACAAACTCTAACCCTAATCCTAACCCTAACCCTAACCCTAACCCAAAAGCTAACCCTAACCCTAACCCTAAACCAAACCTTAACCCTAAACCTAACCATAACCCTAACCAAAACCCAAACCCTAACCCTAACCCTAATTCTAACCCTAATGCTAACCCTAAAACTAACCCTAACACTAACCCTACTCCTAACCCTAACCCTAACCCAAACCCTAACACTAACACTAACCCTAACCCTAAATCAAACCCTAAACCTAAACCTAACCCTAACCCGAACCCAAACCCTAACCCTAACCCTAACCCTAACCCTAACTGAAACACTAATCCTAAACCTAACCCTAACCCTAATGCTAACCCTAAACCTAATTCCAATTCAAACCCTAACCCTAACCCTAAACCTAACACAAAACATAACCCAAACCGAAACCCTTACCCTAAACCTAACCCTAACCCTAAACCCTAACCCTAACACTTATCCTAACCATAACCGAAACCTAAAATCAAAACCTAACACTAATCCAAACACTAAGCCTAACCCTAATCCTAGTCCTAACCCTAACCCTAACCCTAACCCTAAGACTAAACCTAACCTTACCACTTACGCAAACACAAACTCTAAACCTAACTCTAATCGGAACCCTAACCCTAACCCTAATCCTAACCCTAACCCTAACCATAACCCTAATCCAACACCTCACCCTAACCCTAACTATAACCCAAACCCTAACCTAACCCTAACCCTAAACCAAACCCAAACCCTATCCCTAACCCTAACTCTAACCCAAACCCCAATGTAAGCCTAAACCTAACCCTAACTCAAACCCTAACTCTAACACTAACCCAAACCCTAACCCTAACCATAACCCTAATCCAACACCTTACCCTAACCCTAACTCTAACCCAAACCCTAACCTAACCCTAACTCTAAACCAAACCCAAACCGTAACCCTAACACTGACTCTAACCCAAACCCTAATCTAACCCTAAACCTAACCCTAACTCAAACCCTAACTCTAACACTAACCCAAACCCTAACCCTAACCCTAACCCAAATCATAATCCAAATAGTAACCCTAATCCTAACCCTAACCCTAACCTTCATCCTTATCCTAACCCTCACCCTAACCCTAACCTTAACACTAACCCTAATTGTAAACCTAACCCTAACCCTAACCCTAACCCTAACCCAAACCCAAACCCTAATCTTAACACAAACCCTAACCCTAATCCTAACCCTAACCGTAACCCTAACCCTAACCCTAACCCAAATCCTAACCCTAACACTAATCCTAACCCAAACCCTAACCCTAACCCTAACCCTAACTCAAACCCTAACCATAACCCTAACCCTAACCCAAACTCTAACCCTAACCCTAACCCTAACCCTAACCCAAACAATAACCCTAACCCTTACCCTAACCGAAACCCTAACCCTAACCCTAACCCTAACCCTAACCCTAACCTTAACACTAACCCTAATTCTAAACCTAACCCTAACCTTAACCCTAACCCTAGCCCTAATCCTAACCCTAACCGTAACCCTAACCATAACCCTAACCCAAACCCTAACCCTAACCCTAATCCTAACCCAAACCCTAACCCTAACCCTAACCCTAACCCTAACCCAAACCCTAACCCTAGCCCTAACCCTAACCCAAACTCTAACCCTAACCCTAACCCTAACCCTAACCCTAACACAAACCCTAAACCTAACCCTAATCCTAACCCTAATGCTAACCCTAAACCTAACCCTAACACTAACCCTAGTCCTAACCCTAACCCTAACGCAAACCCTAACCCTAACCCTAACCCTAACCCTAACCCTAACCCTAACCCAAACCCTAACCCTAACCCTAACCCTACCCCTAACCCTAACCCTAACCCTAACTCAAACCCTAACCCTAACCCTAACTCGAATTCGAACGCAAACCCTAACCCTAACCCTAAACCTAACCCAAACCCTAAACCTAACCCTAACACTACTCCTAAACCAAACCCTAAATCTAACCCTAACCCTAAACCTAATCCTAACTCTAAACCTAACCCTAACCCTAACCCATACCCTAACACTAACACTAAGCTTAACCCTAACACTAACACAAAACCTAACCCTAACACTAACCCTAATTCTAACTAAAACCCAAACCCTAACACTAACCCTAACTCAAACCCTAATAATAACCCTAAACCTAAACCTATCCCCTAATCCTAACCCTAACCCTAATTCAAACACTACCCCTAACCCTAACCCTAACCGAAATACTAATCCTACATCTTACCCTAACCCTAATGCTAACCCTAAACCTAATTCAAACTCAAACCCTAAACCTAATCCTAAACCGAACCGAAACCCTAACCCTAACCCTAAACCTAACTCAAAACATAACCCACACCGAAACCCTAACTCTAACCCTAACCCTAACCAAAACCCACACCGTAAGCCTAACCCTAACACAAACCCTAACACTAACCCTAATCCTAACCCAAACCCTAACCCTAACCCTAACCCTAACTCAAACCCTAACCCTAACCCTAACCCAAACCCAAACCCTAACCATAACCCTAACCCTAACCCTAATCCTAACCCTAATGCTAACCCTAAACCTAACCCTAACATAACCCTAGTCTTAACCCTAACCCTAACCCAAACCCTTACACTAACCCTAACCCTAACCATAACCCTAAATCAAACCCTAACCTTCACCCTAACCCTAACCCTAACCCTAACCCTAACTGTAACACTTATCCTAAACCTAACCCTAACCCTAATGCTAACCCTAAACCTAATTCAAACTCAAACCCTAACCCTAATTCTAACCCTAACCCTAACCCTAACCCTAACCCTAAACCTAACCCAAAACATAACTCAAACCGAAACCCTAACCCTAACCCTAACCCTAACCCTAATTCTAACCGTAACCCTAAACCTAATCCTAGTACTAACCCTAACCCTAACCCTAACCCTAACCCTAACCCTAGCCTTAAACCTTACCCAAACCCAAACTCTAAACCTAACTCTAATCGGAACCCTAAACCTAACCCTAACCCTAACCCTAACCCTAACCGAAACACTAATCCTAAACCTAACCCTAACCCTAATTCTAACCCTAAACCTAATTCAAACTCAAACCCTAACCCTAATCCTAACCTGAACCGAAACCCTAAACCTAACCCTAAACCTAACCCAAAACATAACCCACACCGAAACCCTAACCCTAACCCTAACCCAAACCCAAACCCACACCGTAACCCTAACCCTAACCCAAACCCTAACACTAACCCTAATCCTACCCTTAAACCCTAACCCTAACCCTAACCATAACCCAAACCTAAAGCCTAACCTTAACCATAAACCTAATCCAACCCCTAACCCTAACCCTAACTCTAACATAAACCCTAACGTAACCCTAAACCTAACCCTAATCCTAGTCCTAACCCTACCCCTAACCCTAACCCTAAACCTAAACTTAACCCTTACCCAAACCCAGTCTCTAAACCTAACTCTAATCGGAACACTAACCCTAAACCTAATCCTAACCCTAACCCTAACCCTAACCCTAAACCTAACCTTAACCCTTACCCAAACCCAAACTCTAAACCTAACTCTAATCGGAACCCTAACCGTAACCCTAATCCTAACCCTAACCCTAACCATAACCCTAATCCAACACCTCACCCTAACCCTAACTCTAACCCAAACCCTAACCTAACCCTAGCTCTAAACCAAACCCAAACCCTAATCCTAACCCTAACTCTAACCCAAACCCTAACCTAACTCTAAACCTAACCCTAACTCAAAACCTAACTCTAACACTAACCCAAATCCTAACCCTAACCCTAACCCAAACCATAACCCAAATAATAACCCTAATCAAAACCCTAACCCTAACCCTCATCCTTATCCTAACCCTAACCCTAACCCTAACCTTAACACTAACCCTAATTCTAAACCTAACCCTAACCTTAACCCTAACCCTAACCCAAAACCAAACGTTAATCTTAACACAAACCCAAAACCTAAACCTAACCCTAACCGTAACCCTAACCCTAACCGTAACCCAAACTCTAACACTAACCCTAACCCTAACCCTAACACTAACCCTAACCCTAACACAAACCCTAACCCTAACCCTAATCCTAACCCTAATGCTAAACCTAAACCTAACCCTAACACTAACCCTAGTCCTAACCCTAAACCTAACCCAAACCCTAACACTAACCCTAACCCTAACCCTAACCCTAACCCTAACACAAACCCTAACCCAAACCCTAACCCTAACCCTAACCCAAACCCTAACCCTAACCCTAACCCTAACCCTAACACAAACCCTAACCCTAACCCTAATCCTAACCCTAATGCTAACCCTAAAACTAACCCTAACACTAACCCTAGTCCTAACCCTAACACTAACCCAAACCCTAACACTAACCCTAACCCTAACCCTAACCCTAAATCAAACCCTAAACCTAACCCTAACCCTAACCCAAACTCAAACCCTAATCTTAACACAAACCCTAACCCTAATCCTAACCCTAACCGTAACCCTAACCCTAACTCTAACCCAAACCCTAACCCTAACCCTAATCCTAACCCAAACCCTAACCCTAACCCTAACCCTAACCCAAACCCTAAGCCTAACCCTAAACCTAACCCCAACCCAAAGCCTAACCCTAACCCTACCCCTACCCCTAACCCTAACCCTAACCCTAACTCAAACCCTAACCCTAACCCTAACCCGAACCGGAACCCAAACCCTAACCCTAACCCTAAACCTAACCCAAACCCTAAACCTAACCCTAACACTACTCCTAAACCAAACCCTAAATCTAACCCTAAACCTAAACCTAATCCTAACTCTAAACCTAACCCTAACCCTAACCCAAACCCTAACACTAACACTAAGCTTAACCCTAACACTAACACAAAACCTAACCCTAACAGTAACCCTAATTCTAACTAAAACCCAAACCCTAACACTAACCCTAACCCAAACCCTAATAATAACCCTAAACCTAAACCTAACCCCTAATCCTAAACATAACCCTAACCCAAACCCTAACCCTAACCCTAACCCTAACCGAAACACTAATCCTAAACCTTACCCTAACCCTAATGCTAACCCTAAACCTAATTCAAACTCAAACCCTAACCCGAATCCTAACCCGAACCGAAACCCTAACCGTAACCCTAAACCTAACCCAAAACATAACCCACACCGAAACCCTAACCCTAACCCTAACCCTAACCAAAACCCACACCGTAAGCCCAACCCTAACCCTAACCCTAACCCAAACGCTAATCCTAACCCTAACCCAAAACCTAAACCGAACCCTAAACCTAACCCTAACCCTAACCGAAAAACAAAACCTAAACCTAACACTAAGCCAAACCCTAACCCTAACCCTAATCCAAACCCTAACAGTAATCCTAATCCTAACCGTAACCCTAACCCTAATCCAACCCCTAACCCTCACCCTAACTCAAACCCAAACCCGAACCCTAACCCTAACCCTAACCCAAATCCTAAACCTAACCCTAACCCTAGCACTAAACCTAACCCAAAACCTAACCCTAACCGTAAACCTAACCCAAACCCTAACCCTAACCCTAACCCTAACCCTAACCGAAACACTAATCCTAAACCTAACCCTAACCCTAAATCTAACCCTAAACCTAATTCAAACTCAAACCCTAACCCTAATCATAACCTGAACCGAAACCCTAACCATAACCCTAAACCTAACCCAAAACATAACCCACACCGAAACCCTAACCCTAACCCTAACCCTAAACCTAACTCTAACATAAACCCTAACCTAACCCTAACCCTAATCCTAATCCTAGTCCTAACCCTACCCCTAACCCTAACCCTAAACCTAAACTTAACCCTTACCCAAACACAAACTCTAAACCTAAATCTAATCGGAACCCTAACCGTAACCCTAATCCTAACACTAACCCTAAGCATAACCCTAATCCAACTCCTCACCCTAACCCTAACTCTAACCCAAACCCTAACCTAACCCTAACTCTAAACCAAACCCAAACCCTAACCCTAACCCTAACTCTAACCCAAACCCTAACCTAACTCTAAACCTAACCCTAACTCAAAACCTAACTCTAACACTAACCCAAATCCTAACCCTAACCCTAACCCAAACCATAGCCCAAATAATAACCCTAATCCTAACCCTAACCCTAACCCTCATCCTTATCCTAACCCTAACCCTAACCCTAACCTTAACACTAACCCTAATTCTAAACCTAACCCTAACCTTAACCCTAACCCTAACCCAAAACCAAATCCTAATCTTAACACAATCCCTAACCCTAATCCTAACCCTAACCGTAACCCTAAACCTAACCCTAACCCAAACACTAACCCTAACCCTAACCCTAACCCTAACACTAACCCTAACCCTAAGACAAACCCTAACCCTAACCCTAATCCTAACCCTAATGCTAACATTAAACCTAACCCTACCACTACCCCTAGTCCTAACCCTACCCCTAACCCAAACCCTAACACTAACCCTAACCCTAACCCTAACCCTATCCCTAACCCTAACCCTAACCCTAACCCTAACCGTAACCCTAACCCTAACTCTAACTCAAACCCTAACCCTAACCCTAATCCTAACCCTAACCCTAACCCTAACCCAAACCCTAACCCTAACACTAATCCTAACCCAAACCCTAACCCTAACCCTAACCCTAACTCAAACCCTAAGCCTAACCCTAACCCTAACCGAAACCCTAACACTAACCCTAACCCTAACCCTAACCCTAACCCTAACCCTAACCCTAACCCTAATCTTAACACTAACCCTAATTCTAAACCTAACCCTAACCTTAACCCTAACCCTAACCCTAATCCTAACCCTAACCGTAACCCTAACCCTAACCCTAACCCAAACCCTCACCCTAACCCTAATCCTAACCCAAACCCTAACCCTAACCCTAACCCTAACCCTAACCCAAACCCTAACCCTAGCCCTAACCCTAACCCAAACCCTAACCCTAACCCTAACCCTAACCCTAACACAAACCCTAACCCTAACCCTAATCCTAACCCTAATGCTAACCCTAAACCTAACCCTAACACTAACCCTAGTCCTAACCCTAACCCTAACCCAAACCCTAACACTAACCCTAACCCTAAACCTAACCCTAAATCAAACCCTAAACCTAACCCTAACCCTAACCCAAACCCAAACCCTAATCTTAACACAAACCCTAACCCTCATCCTAACCCTAACCGTAACCCTAACCCTAACCCTAACCCAAACCCTAACCCTAACCCTAATCCTAACCGAAACCCTAACCCTAACCCTAACCCTAACCCAAACCCTAACCCTAACCCTAACCCTAACCCAAACCCTAACCCTAACCCTAACCCTAACCCCAACCCAAACCCTAACCCTAACCCTAACCCTACCCCTAACCCTAACCCTAACCCTAACTCAAACCCTAACCCTAACTCTAACTCGAACCCGAACGCAAACCCTAACCCTAACCCTAAACCTAACCCAAACCCTAAACCTAACCCTAACACTACTCCTAAACCAAACCCTAAATCTAACCCTAACCCTAAACCTAATCCTAACTGTAAACCTAACCCTAACCCTAACCCAAACCCTAACCCTAACCCTAACCCTAACCGAAACACTAATCCTAAACCTAACCCTAACCCTAATGCTAACCCTAAACCTAATTCAAACTCAAACCCTAACCCTAATCCTAACCCGAACCGAAACCCTAACCCTAAACCTAAACCTAACCCAAAACATAACCCACACCGAAACCCTAACCTTATCCCTAACCCTAACCCAAACCCACACCGTAAGCCTAACCCTAACCCAAACCGTAACACTAACCCTAATCCTACCCTTAAACCCTAACCCTAACCCTAACCATAACCCAAAACTAAAGAATAACCCTAACCCTAATCCTAAACCAAACCCTAACCATAACCCTAATCCAACCCATAACCCTAACCCTAACTCTAACCCAAACCATAACCTAACCCTAACCCTAACCCAAACCCAAACCGTACCCTAACCCTAACTCTAATCCAAATCCTAACCTAACCCTAACCCTAACCCTAACTCAAAACCTAACTCTAACACTAACCCAAACCCTAACCCTAACCCAAACCTAAACCATAACCCAAACACTAACCCTAATCCTAACCCTAAACCTAACCCTCATCCTTATCCTAACCCTAACCCTAACCCTTACACTTACCCAAACCCAAACCCTAAAACTAACCCTAATCCGAACCCTAACCGTAATCCTAATCCTAACCGTAACCCTAACCCTAACCCAACCTCTAACCCTCACCCTAACTCTAACCCAAACCCGAACCCTAACCCTAAACCTAACCCAAATCCTAACTCTAACCCTAACCCTAAACTTAACACAAACCCTAACCCTAACCCTAACCCTAGCCCTAAACCTAACCATAACCCAAACCCTAACCATAAACCTAACCCAAACCTAAACCCTAAACTTTACCCTAATCGTAACTCAAACCCTAACCCTAACCCAAATCCAAACCGTAAACTTTACACTAACCCTAGCCCTAACACTAACCCAAATTCAAACCTAAGCCTAAACCTAACCCAAACCCTAACCCTAATCATAACCCTAACCCTAACCCTAACCCTAACCCTAACCCAAACCCGAACCCCAACCATAACCCTAACCCAAACCCTAACCCTAACCCTAACCGTAACCTAAAACCTAACCCTAACCTTAACCCTAAACCAAACCCTAATCCTAACCCTAACCCTAACATTAACCCTAACTGAAAACCTAAACCTAACCCTACTTCAAACCCTAACCCTAACCCTTACCCTTACCCAAACCGAAACCCTAAAACTAACCCTAATCCAAACACTAACCCTAATCCTAACCGTAACCGTAACCCTAACCCATACCCCTAACCTTCACCATAACTCTAACCCAAACCCGACTCTAACCCTAACCCTAACCCAAATCCTAACCCGAAACCTAACCCTAACCCTAACCCAAACCCTAACCCTAACCCAAACCCTAACCCAAACCCAAACCCTAACCCTAACCCTAACACCAAACCTAACCATAACCCTAACCCTAACCCTAATGCTAAACCTAACCCTAACCCTAACCCTAGCCCTAAACCTAACCAAACTTAAACCCTAACCCAAACCCTAATCCTAACACTAACCCTAACACTAACCCTAACCAAAAACCTAAACCCTAACCCTACTCCTAACGCTAACCCTAACCCTAACACAAACCCTAACCCTAAACGTAACCTTAACCCAAACCCTAAACCTAACCTTAACCCAAACCCAAACCCTAATCTTAACACAAACTCTAACCCTAATCCTAACCCTAACCCTAACCCTAACCCAAAAGCTAACCCTAACCCTAACCCTAAACCAAACCTTAACCCTAAACCTAACCATAACCCTAACCAAAACCCAAACCCTAACCCTAACCCTAATTCTAACCCTAATGCTAACCCTAAAACTAACCCCAACACTAACCCTAGTCCTAACCCTAACCCTAACCCAAACCCTAACACTAACCCTAACCCTAACCCTAAATCAAACCCTAAACCTAAACCTAACCCTAACCCGAACCCAAACCCTAACCCTAACCCTAACCCTAACCCTAACTGAAACACTAATCCTAAACCTAACCCTAACCCTAATGCTAACCCTAAACCTAATTCCAATTCAAACCCTAACCCTAACCCTAAACCTAACACAAAACATAACCCAAACCGAAACCCTTACCCTAAACCTAACCCTAACCCTAAACCCTAACCCTAACACTTATCCTAACCATAACCCAAACCTAAAACCAAACCCTAACACTAATCCAAACCCTAACCCTAACCCTAATCCTAGTCCTAATCCTAACCCTAACCCTAACCCTAACCCTAAACCTAACCTTAACACTTACCCAAACCCAAACTCTAAACCTAACTCTAATCGGAACCCTAACCCTAACCCTAATCCTAACCCTAACCCTAACCATAACCCTAATCCAACACCTCACCCTAACCCTAACTCTAACCCAAACCCTAACCTAACCCTAACCCTAAACCAAACCCAAACCCTATCCCTAACCCTAACTCTAACCCAAACCCCAATGTAAGCCTAAACCTAACCCTAACTCAAACCCTAACTCTAACACTAACCCAAACCCTAACCCTAACCATAACCCTAATCCAACACCTTACCCTAACCCTAACTCTAACCCAAACCCTAACCTAACCCTAACTCTAAACCAAACCCAAACCGTAACCCTAACACTGACTCTAACCCAAACCCTAATCTAACCCTAAACCTAACCCTAACTCAAACCCTAACTCTAACACTAACCCAAACCCTAACCCTAACCCTAACACAAATCATAACCCAAATAGTAACCTAATCCTAACCCTAACCCTAACC
>JAJHUQ010000040.1:4170000-4177500 GCA_035773235.1 Eospalax fontanierii | reverse complement strand
AACCCTAACCCTAACCCTAATCCTAACGCTAACCCTAACCATAACCCTAATCCAACACCTTACCCTAACCATAAGTCTAACCCAAACCCTAACCAAACCCTAACTCTAAACCAAACCCAAACCATAACCCTAACCCTAACTCTAACCCAAACCCTAACCTAACCCTAAACCTAACCCTAACTCAAACCCTTACTCTAACACTAACCTAAAACCTAACCCTAACCCTAACCCAAACCATAACCCAAATAATAACTCTAATCCTAACCCTAACCCTAACCCTCATCCTTATCCTAACCCTAACCCTAACTCTAACCCTAACCCTAAGCCTAATTCTAAACCTAACCCTAACCCTAACCCTAACCCAAACCATAACTCAAATAATAACCCTAATCCTAACCCTAACCCTAACCCTCATCCTTATCCTAACCCTAACCCTAACCCTAACCCTAACCCTAATTTTAAACCTAACCCTAACCCTAACTCAAAACCTAACCCTACCCCTAACCCTAACCCTAATCTTAACACTAACCCTAACCCTAACACTCACCCAGATTCAAACCTAACCCTAACCCAAACCCTAACCCTAACCCTAACCCGAAACTTAACCGAAAACCTAAACCTAACTGTAATCCTAAACCAAAACCTAACCCTAACCCTAACCCAAACGCTAACCCTAACCCTAACCCAAAACCTAAACCTAACCCTAAACCTAACCCTAGCCCTAACCCAAAAACTAACCCTAAACCTAACCCTAAGCCAAACCCTAACCCTAAACCTTAACCTAACCCATACCCAAACCCTAACCCTAAACCTAACCCTAACCCAAACCCTAACCCTATCCCTAACCCTAACCCAAACCCACACCCTAACCCTAATCCTAACCCTAATGCTAACCCTAAACCTAACTCAAACTCAAACCCTAATCCTAACCCTAACCCTAACCCAAACCCTAACCCTAACCCTAACCCTAACTCTAACCCTAACTAAAACCCTAACCCTAACCCTAAACCTAACACTAACCCGAACCCAAACCCTAACCCTAACCCTAAACCTAACCCAAAACCTAAACCTAACCCTAACACTACTCCTAAACCAAACCCTAAATCTATCCCTAACCCTAAACATAATCCTAACTCTAACCCTAACCCTAACCCTAACCCTAAACCAAACCCTAACAATAACACTAAGCTTAACCCTAACACTAACACAAAACCTAATCCTAACACTAACCCTAATTCTAATTAAAACCCAAACGCTAACACTAACCCTAACCCAAACCCTTATAATAACCCTAAACCTAAACCTAACCCCTAATCCTAACCCTAACCCTAACCCAAACGCTAACCCTAACCCTAACCGAAACACTAATCCTAAACCTAACCCTAACCCTAATGCTAACCCTAAACCTAATTCAAACTCAAACCCTAACCCTAATCCTAACCCAAACCGAAACCCTAACCCTAACCCTAAACCTAACCCAAAAGATAACCCACACCGAAACCCTAACCCTATCCCTAACCCTAACCCAAACCGACACCGTAAGCCTAACCCTAACCCAAACCGTAACACTAACCCTAATCCTACCCTTAAACCCTAACCCTAACCCTAACCATAACCTAAACCCTAACCCTAACCTTAACCCTAAACCACACCCTAATCCTAACCCTAACCCTAACATTAACCCAAACCCAAAACCTAAAACTAACCCTAATCCAAACACTAACCCTAACCCTAATCCTAACCGTAACCCTAACCCTAACCCAACCCCTAACCTTCACCATAACTCTAACCCAAATCCGACTCTAACCCTAACCCTAACCCAAATCCTAACCCGAACCCTAACCCTAACCCTAACCCAAACCCTAACCCTAACCCAAACCCTAACCCAAACCCAAACCCTAACCCTAACCCTAACACCAACCCTAACCATAACCCTAACCCTAACCCTAATGCTAAACGTAACCATAACCCTAACCCTAACCCTAAACCTAACCAAACCTAAACCCTAACCCAAACCCTAATCCTAACACTAACCCTAAAACTAACCCTAACCAAAAACCTAAACCCTAACGCTAACCCTAACCCTAACACAAACCCTAACCTAAACGTAACCTTAACCAAAACCCTAACCCTAACCTTAACCCAAACCCAAACCCCAATCTTAACACAATCCCTAACCGTAATTCTATGCCTCACCATATCCCTAACCCAAACGCTAACACTAACCCTACCCCTAACCCTAACCCAAACCTTAACCCTAAACCTAACCCTAACCCTAACCAAAACCCAAACCCTAACCCTAACCCTAATCCTAACCCTAATGCTAACCCTAAACCTAACCCTAACACTAACCCTAGTCCTAGCCCTAACCCTAACCCAAACCCTAACACTAACCCTAACCCTAACCCTAACCCTAAATCAAACCCTTAACCTAAACCTAAACCTAACCCGAAACCAAACCATAACCCTAACCCTAACCCGAAACCAAACCCTAACCCTAACCCTAACCCTAACTGAAACACTAATCCTAAACCTAACCCTAACCCTAATGCTAACCCTAAACCTAATTCCAATTCAAACCCTAACCCTAACCCTAACCCTAAACCTAACCCAAAATATAACCCAAACCGAAAAACATACCCTAAACCTAACCCTAACCCTAAACCCTAACCCTAACACTTACCCTAAAAATAACCCAAACCTAAAACGAAACCCTAACCCTAATCCAAACCCTAACCCTAACAATAATCCTAGTCCTAAACCTAACCCTAACCCTAAACCTAACCTTAACCCTTACCCAAACCCAAACTCTAAACCTAACTCTAATCGGAACCCTAACCCTAACCCTAACCCTAATCCTAACCCTAACACTAACCATAACCCTAATCCTAGTCCTAACCCTAACCCTAACCCTAACCCTAACCCTAAACCTAACCTTAACCCTTACCGAAACCCAAACTCTAAACCTAACTCTAATCAGCACCCTAACCCTAACCCTAATCCTAACCCTAACCCTAACCATAACCCTAATCCAACACCTCACCCTAACCCTAACTCTAACCCAAACCCTAACCTAACCCTAACTCTAAACCAAACCCAAACCCTAACCCTAACCCTAACTCTAACCCAAACCCCAATGTAAGCCTAAACCTAACCCTAACTCAAACCTTAACTCTAACACTAACCCAAACCCTAACCCTAACCATAACCCTAATCCAACACCTCACCCTAACCCTAACTCTAACCCAAACCCTAACCTAACCCTAACTCTAAACCAAACCCAAACCGTAACCCTAACACTGACTCTAAGCCAAACCCTAATCTAACCCTAAACCTAACCCTAACTCAAACCCTAACTCTAACACTAACCCAAACCCTAACCCTAACCCTAACCCAAACCATAACCCAAATAGTAACCCTAATCCTAACCCTAACCCTAACCTTCATCCTTATCCTAACCCTAACCCTAACCTTAACACTAACCCTAATTGTAAACCTAACCCTAACCCTAACCCTAACCCTAACCGTAACCCAAACCCAAACCCTAATCTTAACACAAACCCTAACCCTAATCCTAACCCTAAACATAACCCTAACCCTAACCCTAACCCAAACCCTAACCCTAACACTAACCCTAATTCTAAACCTAACCCTAACCTTAACCCTAACCCTAACCCTAATCCCAACCCTAATCCTAACCCTACCCGTAACCCTAACCCTAACCCTAACCCAAACCCTAACCCTAACCCTAATCCTAACACAAACCCTAACCCTAACCCTAACCCTAGCCCTAACCCAAACCCTAACCCTAACCCTAACCCTAACCCAAACCCTAACCCTAACCCTAACCCTAACCCTAACACAAACCCTAACCCTAACCCTAATCCTAACCCTAATGCTAACCCTAAACCTACCCCTAACACTAACCCTAGTCCTAACCCTAACCCTAACCCAGACCCTAACACTAACCCTAACCCTAATCCTAATCCTAAATCAAACCCTAAACCTAACCCTAACCCTAACCCAAACCCAAACCCTAATCTTAACACAAACCCTAACCCTAATCCTTACCCTAATCGTAACCCTAACCATAACCCTAACCCAAACCCTAACCCTAACCCAAACCCTAACCCTAAACCTAACCCTAACCCAAACCCTAACCCTAACCCTAACCCTAACCCTAACCCAAACCCTAACCCTAACCCTAACCCTACCCCTAACCCTAACCCTAACCCTAACTCAAACCATAAACCTAACCCTAACCCGAACCCGAACGCAAACCCTAACCCTAACCCTAAACCTAACCCAAACCCTAAACCTAACCCTAACACTACTCCTAAACCAAACCCTAAATCTAACCCTAACCCTAAACCTAATCCTAACTCTAAACCTAACCCTAACCTTAACCCAAACCCTAACACTAACACTAAGTTTAACCCTAACACTAACACAAAACCTAACCCTAACATTAACCCTAATTCTAACTAAAACCCAAACCCTAACACTAACCCTAACCCAAACCCTAATAATAACCCTAAACCTAAATCTAACCCCTAATCCTAACCCTAACCCTAACCCAAACCCTAACCCTAACCCTAACCCTAACCATAACCCTAACCCTAACCGAAACACTAATCCTAAACCTTACCCTAATCCTAATGCTAACCCTAAACCTAATTCAAACTCAAACCCTAACCCTAATCCTAAACCGAACCGAAACACTAACCCTAACCCTAAACCTAGCACAAAACATAACCCACACCGAAACCCTAACCCTAACCCTAACCCTAACCAAAACCCACACCGTAAGCCTAACCCTAACCCAAACCCTAACACTAACCCTAATCCTAACCCAAACCCTAACCCTAACCCTAACCCTAACTCAAACCCTAACCATAACCCTAACCCTAACCCTAACCCTAACCCTAACCCTAAACCTAACCCAAAACATAACCCAAACCGAAAGCCTAACCCTAAACCTAACCCTAACCCTAATTCTAACCCTAACCCTAAACCTAATCCTAGTACTAACCCTAACTCTAACCCTAACACTAACCCTAACCTTAAACCTTACCCAAACCCAAACTCTAAACCTAACTCTAATCGGAACCCTAACCCTAACCCTATCCCTAACCCTAACCGAAACACTAATCCTAAACCTAACCCTAACCCTAATTCTAACCCTAACCCTAATTCAAACAAAAACCCTAACCCTAATCCTAACCTGAAACGAAACCCTAACCCTAACCCTAAAGCTAACCCAAAACATAACCCACACCGAAACCCTAACCCTAACGCTAACCCAAACGCAAACCCACACCGTAACCCTAACCCTAACCCAAACCCTAACACTAACCCTAATCCTACCCTTAAACCCTAACCCTAACCCTAACCATAACCCAAACCTAAAGCCTAACCCTAACCATAAACCTAATCCAACCCCTAACCCTAACCCTAACTCTAACATAAACCCTAACCTAACCCTAACCCTAACCCTAATCCTAGTCCTAACCCTACCCCTACCCCTAACCCTAAACCTAAACTTAACCCTTACCCAAACCCAAACTCTAAACCTAACTCTAATCGGAACCCCAACCCTAAACCTAATCCTAACCCTAACCCTAACCCTAACCCTAAACCTAACCTTAACCCTTACCCAAACCCAAACTCTAAACCTAACTCTAATCGGAACCCTAACCATAACCCTAATCCTAACCCTAACCCTAACCATAACCCTAATCCAACACCTCACCCTAACCCTAACTCTAACCCAAACCCTAACCTAACCCTAACTCTAAACCAAACCCAAACCCTAAACCTAACCCTAACTCTAACCCAAACCCTAACCTAACCCTAAACCTAACCCTAACTCAAAACCTAACTCTAACACTAACCCAAATCCTAACCCTAACCCTAACCCAAACCATAACCCAAATAATAACCCTAATCCTAACCCTAACCCTAACCCTCATCCTTATCCTAAACCTAACCCTAACCCTAACCTTAACACTAACCCTAATTCTAAACCTAACCCTAACCTTAACCATAACCCGAACCCAAAACCAAACCCTAATCTTAACACAAACCCTAACACTAATCCTAACCCTAACCGTAACCCTAACCCTAACCCTAACACAAACCCTAACCCTAACCCTAACCATAACCCTAACACGAACCCTAACCCTAACCCTAATCCTAACCCTAATCCTAACACTAAACCTAACCCTAACACTAACCCTAGTCCTAACCCTAACCCTAACCCAAACCCTAACACTAACCCTAACCCTAACCTTAACCCTAAATCAAACCCTAACCCTAACCCTAACCCTAACCCTAAACCTAACCCAAAACATAACCCACACCGAAACCCTAACCCTAACCCTAACCCTAACCAAAACCCACACCGTAAGCCCAACCCTAACCCTAACCCTAACCCTAACCCTACCCCAAACGCTAACCCTAACCCTAACCCAAAACCTAAACCTAACCCTAAACCTAACCCTAACCCTAACCGAAAAACTAAACCTAAACCTAACCCTAAGCAAAACCCTAATCCTAACCCTTATCCTAACCCATACCCAAACCCTAACCCTAACCCTAACCGTAATCCAAACCCTAACCGTAATCCTAATCCTAACCGTAACCCTAACCCTAAACCAACCCCTAACCCTCACCCTAACTCTAACCCAAACCCGAACCCAAATCTAACCCTAACCGAAACACTAATCCTAAACCTTACCCTAACCCTAATGCTAACCCTAAACCTAATTCAAACTCAAACCCTAACCCTAACCCTAACCCTAACCCAAACCCTAACCCTAACCCTAACTCTAACCCAAACCGTAACCTAACCCTAAACCTAACCCTAACCCTAACCCAAACCCTAACCCTAACCCTAACCCAAACCCTAACCCTAACCCTAACCCTAACCTTAACACTAACCCTAATTCTAAACCTAACCCTAACCTTAACCATAACCCTAACACAAAACCAAACCCTAATCTTAACACAAACCCTAACCATAATCCTAACCCTAACCGTAACCCTAACCCTAACCCTAACCCAAACCCTAAACCTAACCCTAACCCTAACCCTAACCCTAACACAAACCCTAACCCTAACCCTAATCCTAACCCTAATCCTAACCCTAAACCTAACCCTAACACTAACCCTAGTCCTAACCCTAACCCTAACCCAAACCCTAACACTAACCCTAACCCTAACCCTAACCCTAACCCAAACCCTAACCCAAACCCTAACCCTAAACCTAACCCAAACCCTAACCCTAACCCTAACCCTAACCCTAACACAAACCCTAACCCTAACCCTAATCCTAACCCTAATGCTAACCCTAAACCTAACCCTAACACTAACCCTAGTCCTAACCCTAACACTAACCCAAACCCTAACACTAACCCTAACCCTAACCCTAAATCAAACCCTAAACCTAACCCTAACCCTAACCCAACCCCAAACCCTAATCTTAACACAAACCCTAAC
>JAJHUQ010000040.1:4145000-4152500 GCA_035773235.1 Eospalax fontanierii | reverse complement strand
CTAACCGAAACACTAATCCTAAACCTTACCCTAACCCTAATGCTTACCCTAAACCTAATTCAAACTCAAACCCTAACCCGAATCCTAACCCGAACCGAAACCCTAACCGTAACCCTAAACCTAACCCAAAACATAACCCACACCGAAACCCTAACCCTAACCCTAACCCTAACCAAAACCCACACCGTAAGCCCAACCCTAACCCTAACCCTAACCCTAACCCTAACCCAAACGCTAATCCTAACCCTAACCCAAAACCTAAACCTAACCCTAAACCTAACCCTAACCCTAACCAAAAAACTAAACCTAAACCTAACCCTAAGCCAAACCCTAACCCTAACCCTAATCCAAACCCTAACCGTAATCCTAATCCTAACTGTAAGCCTAACCCTAATCCAACCCCTAACCCTCACCCTAACTCAAACCCAAACCCGAACCCTAACCCTAACCCTAACCGAAATCCTAAACCTAACCCTAACCCTAACACTAAAACTAACACAAAACCTAACCCTAACCGTAACCCTAACCCAAACCCTAACCCTAACCCTAACCCTAACCCTAACCGAAACACTAATCCTAAATCTAACCCTAACCCTAATTCTAACCCTAAACCTAATTCAAACTCAAACCCTAACCCTAATCATAACCTGAACCGAAACCCTAACCCTAACCCTAAACCTAACCCAAAACATAACCCACACCGAACCCCTAAACCTAACCCTAAACCAAACCCAAACCCACACCGTAACCCTAACCCTAACCCAAACCCTAACACTAACCCTAATCCTACCCTTAAACCCTAACCCTAACCCTAACCATAACCCAAACCTAAAGCCTAACCCTAACCATAAACCTAATCCAACCCCTAAACCTAACCCTAACTCTAACATAAACCCTAACCTAACCCTAACCCTAACCCTAACCCTAATCCTAACCTTAACTCTAACCCTAACCCTAAACCTAACCTTAACCCTTACCCAAACACAAACTCTAAACCTAAATCTAATCGGAACCCTAACCATAACCCTAATCCTAACCCTAACCCTAACCATAACCCTAATCCAACACCTCACCCTAACCCTAACTATAACACAAACCCTAACCTGACCCTTACTCTAAACCAAACCCAAAACCTAACCCTAACCCTAACTCTAACCCAAACCCTAACCTAACTCTAAACCTAACCCTAACTCAAAACCTAACTCTAACACTAACCCAAATCCTAACCCTAACCCTAACCCAAACCATAGCCCAAATAATAACCCTAATCCTAACCCTAACCCTAACCCTCATCCTTATCCTAACCCTAACCCTAACCCTAACCTTAACACTAAACCTAATTCTAAACCTAACCCTAACCTTAACCCTAAACCTAACGCAAAACCAAACCCTAATCTTAACACAAACCCTAACCCTAATCTAACCCTAAACCTAACCCTAACTCAAACCCTAACTCTAACACTAACCCAAACCCTAACCCTAACCCTAACCCAAACCATAACCCAAATAGTAACCCTAATCCTAACCCTAACCCTAACCTTCATCCTTATCCTAACCCTCACCCTAACCCTAACCTTAACACTAACCCTAATTGTAAACCTAACCCTAACCCTAACCCTAACCCTAACCCAAACCCAAACCCTAATCTTAACACAAACCCTAACCCTAATCCTAACCCTAACCGTAACCCTAACCCTAACCCAAACCCTAATCTTAACACAAACCCTAACCCTAACCCTTAACCTAAGCCTAACACTAACTCAAACCCTAACCATAACCCTAACCCTAACCCAAACTCTAACCCTAACCCTAACCCTAACCCTAACCCAAACCCTAACCCTAACCGAAACCCTAACCCTAACCCTAACCCTAACCCTAACCTTAACACTAACCCTAATTCTAAACCTAACCCTAACCTTAACCCTAACCCTAGCCCTAATCCTAACCCTAACCGTAACCCTAACCCTAACCCTAACCCAAACCCTAACCCTAACCCTAATCCTAACCCAAACCCTAACCCTAACCCTAACCCTAACCCTAACCCAAACCCTAACCCTAGCCCTAACCCTAACCCAAACCCTAACCCTAACCCTAACCCTAACCCTAACCCTAACACAAACCCTAACCCTAACCCTAATCCTAACCCTAATGCTAACCCAAAACCTAACCCTAACACTAACCCTAGTCCTAACCCTAACCCTAACCCAAACCCTAACACTAACCCTAACCCTAAACCTAACCCTAAATCAAACCCTAAACCTAACCCTAACCCTAACCCAAACCCAAACCCTAATCTTAACACAAACCCTAACCCTAATCCTAACCCTAACCGTAACCCTAACCATAACCCTAACCCAAACCCTAACCCTAACCCTAATCCTAACCCAAACCCTAACCCTAACCCTAACCCTAACCCTAACCCTAACCCTAACCCTAACCCTAACCCAAACCCTAACCCTAACCCTAACCCTAACCCTAACCCAAACCCTAACCCTAACCCTAACCCTAGCCCTAACCCTAACCCTAACCCTAACTCAAACCCTAACCCTAACCCTAACTCGAATTTGAACGCAAACCCTAACCCTAACCCTAACCCTAACCCAAACCCTAACCTAACCCTAACACTACTCCTAAACCAAACCCTAAATCTAACCCTAACCCTAAACCTAATCCTAACTCTAAACCTAACCCTAACCCTAACCCATACCCTAACACTAACACTAAGCTTAACCCTAACACTAACACAAAACCTAACCCTAACACTAACCCTAATTCTAACTAAAACCCAAAACCTAACACTAACCCTAACCCAAACCCTAATAATAACCCTAAAACTAAACCTAACCCCTAATCCTAACCCTAACCCTAACCCAAACCCTAACCCTAACCCTAACCCTAACCGAAACACTAATCCTAAACCTTACCCTAACACTAATGCTAACCCTAAACCTAATTCAAACTCAAACCCTAACCCTAATCCTAAACCGAACCGAAACCCTAACCCTTACCCTAAACCTAACCCAAAACATAACCCACACCGAAAACCTAACTCTAACCCTAATCCTAACCAAAACCCACACCGTAAGCCTAACCCTAACCCAAACCCTAAAACTAACCCTAATCCTAACCCGAACCCTAACCCTAACCCTAACCCTAACTCAAACCCTAACCCTAACCCTAACCCAAACCCTAACCCTAACCCTAACCCTAATCCTAACCCTAATGCTAACCCTAAACCTAACCCTAACATAACCCTAGTCTTAACCCTAACCCTAACCCAAACACTTACACTAACCCTAACCATAACCCTAAATCAAACCCTAACACTCACCCTAACCCTAACCCTAACCCTAACCCTAACTGTAACACTTATCCTAAACCTAACCCTAACCCTAATGCTAACCCTAAACCTAATTCAAACTCAAACCCTAACCCTAATCCTAACCCTAACCCTAACCCTAACCCTAACCCTAAACCTAACCCAAAACATAACTCAAACCGAAACCCTAACCCTAACCCTAACCCTAACCCTAATTCTAACCGTAACCCTAAACCTAATCCTAGTACTAACCCTAACCCTAACCCTAACCCTAACCCTAACCTTAAACCTTACCCAAACCCAAACTCTAAACCTAACTCTAATCGGAACCCTAAACCTAACCCTAACCCTAACCCTAACCCTAACCCTAACCGAAACACTAATCCTAAACCTAACCCTAACCCTAATTCTAACCCTAAACCTAATTCAAACTCAAACCCTAACCCTAATCCTAACCTGAACCGAAACCCTAACCCTAACCCTAAACCTAACCCAAAACATAACCCACACCGAAACCCTAACCCTAACCCTAACCCAAACCCAAACCCACACCGTAACCCTAACCCTAACCCAAACCCTAACACTAACACTAATCCTACCCTTAAACCTTAACCCTAACCCTAACCATAACCCAAACCTAAAGCCTAACCCTAACCATAAACCTAATCCAACCCCTAACCCTAACCCTAACTCTAACATAAACCCTAACCTAACCCTAACCCTAACCCTAATCCTAGTCCTAACCCTACCCCTAACCCTAACCCTAAACCTAAACTCAACCCTTACCAAAACCCATACTCTAAAACTAACTCTAATCGGAACCCTAACCCTAACCCTAATCCTAACCGTAATCCTAACCCTAACCCTAACCCTAAACCTAACCTTAACGCTTACCCAAACCCAAACTCTAAACCTAACTCTAATCGGAACCCTAACCGTAACCCTAATCCTAACCCTAACCCTAACCATAACCCTAATCCAACACCTCACCCTAACCCTAACTCTAACCCAAACCCTAACCTAACCCTAACTCTAAACCAAACCCAAACCCTAACCCTAACCCTAACTCTAACCCAAACCCTAACCTAACTCTAAACCTAACCCTAACTCAAAACCTAACTCTAACACTAACCCAAATCCTAACCCTAACCCTAACCCAAACCATAACCCAAATAATAACCCTAATCCTAAACCTAACCCTAACCCTCATCCTTATCCTAACCCTAACCCTAACCCTAACCTTAACACTAACCCTAATTCTAAACCTAACCCTAACCTTAACCCTAACCCTAACCCAAAACCAAACCCTAATCTTAACACAAACCCTAACCCTAATCCTAACCCTAACCGTAACCCTAACCCTAACCCTAACCCAAACCCTAACACTAACCCTAACCCTAACCCTAAAACTAACCCTAACCCTAACACAAACCCTAACCCTAACCCTAATCCTAACCCTAATGCTAAACCTAAACCTAACCCTAACACTAACCCTAGTCCTAACCCTAACCCTAACCCAAACCCTAACACTAACCGTAACCCTAACCCTAACCCTAACCATAACACAAACCTAACCCAAACCCTAACCCTAACCCTAACACAAACCCTAACCCTAACCCTAACCCTAACCCTAACACAAACCCTAACCCTAACCCAAACCCTAACACTAACCCTAACCCTAACCCTAACACTAACCCTAACCCTAACACAAACCCTAACCCTAATCCTAGCCCTAATGCTAAACCTAAACCTAACCCTAACACTAACCCTAGTCCTAACCCTCACCCTAACCCAAACCCTAACACTAACCCTAACCCTAACCCTAACCCTAACCCTAACACAAACCCTAACCCAAACCCTAACCCTAACCCTAACCCAAACCCTAACCCTAATCCTAACCCTAATGCTAACCCTAAACCTAACCCTAACACTAACCCTAGTGCTAACCCTAACACTAACCCAAACCCTAACACTAACCCTAACCCTAACCCTAACCCTAAATCAAACCCTAAACCTAACCCTAACCCTAACCCAAAGCCAAACGCTAATCTTAACACAAACCCTAACCCTAATCCTAACCCTAACCATAACCCTAACCCTAACTCTAACCCAAACCCTAACCCTAACCCTAATCCTAACCCAAACCCTAACCCTAACCCTAACCCTAACCCAAATCCTAACCCTAACCCTAACCCTAACCCAAACCCTAACCCTAACCCTACACCTACCCCTAACCCTAACCCTAACCCTAACTCAAACCCTAACCCTAACCCTAACCCGAACCGGAACCCAAACCCTAACCCTAACCCTAAACCTAACCCAAACCCTAAACCTAACCCTAACACTACTCCTAAAACAAACCCTAAATCTAACCCTAAACCTAAACCTAATCCTAACTCTAAACCTAACCCTAACCCTAACCCAAACCCTAACACTAACACTAAGCTTAACCCTAACACTAACACAAAACCTAACGCTAACACTAACCCTAATTCTAACTAAAACCCAAACCCTAACACTAACCCTAACCCAAACCCTAATAATAACCCTAAACCTAAACCTAACCCCTAATCCTAACCATAACCCTAACCCAAAACCTAACCCTAACCCTAACCCTAACCGAAACACTAATCCTAAACCTTACCCTAACCCTAATGCTAACCCTAAACCTAATTCAAACTCAAACCCTAACCCGAATCCTAACCCGAACCGAAACCCTAACCGTAACCCTAAACCTAACCCAAAACATAACCCACACCGAAACCCTAACCCTAACCCTAACCCTAACCAAAACCCACACCGTAAGCCCAACCCTAACCCTAACCCTAACCCTAACCCTAACGCTAACGCTAATCCTAACCCTAACCCAAAACCTAAACCTAACCCTAACCCTAACCCTAACCCTAACCAAAACCCACACCGTAAGCCCAACCCTAACCCTAACCCTAACTCAAACCCAAACCCGAACCCTAACCCTAACCCTAACCCAAATCCTAAACCTAACCCTAACCCTAACACTAAAACTAACGCAAAACCTAACCCTAATCGTAACCCTAACCCAAACCCTAACCCTAACTCTAACCCTAACCCTAACCGAAACACTAATCCTAAACCTAACCCTAACCCTAATTCTAACCCTAAACCTAATTCAAACTCAAACCCTAACCCTAATCATAACCTGAACCGAAACCCTAACCCTAACCCTAAACCTAACCCAAAACATAACCCACACCGAAACCCTAAACCTAACCCTAACCCAAACCCAAACCCACACCGTAACCCTAACCCTAACCCAAACCCTAACACTAACCCTAATCCTACCCTTAAACCCTAACCCTAACCCTAACCATAACCCAAACCTAAAGCCTAACCCTAACCATAAACCTAATCCAACCCCTAACCCTAACCCTAACTCTAACATAAACCCTAACCTAACCCTAAACCTAACCCTAATCCTAGTCCTAACCCTACCCCTAACCCTAACCCTAAACCTAAACTTAACCCTTACCCAAACGCAAATTCTAAACCTAACTCTAATCGGAACCCTAACCCTAAACCTAATCCTAACCCTAACCCTAACCCTAACCCTAACCCTAAACCTAACCTTAACCCTTACCCAAACCCAAACTCTAAACCTAACTCTAATCGGAACCCTAATCGTAACCCTAATCCTAACCCTAACCCTAACCATAACCCTAATCCAACACCTCACCCTAACCCTAACTCTAACCCAAACCCTAACCTAACCCTAACTCTAAACCAAACCCAAACCCTAACCCTAACCCTAACTCTAACCCAAACCCTAACCTAACCCTAAACCTAACCCTAACTCAAAACCTAACTCTAACACTAACCCAAATCCTAACCCTAACCCTAACCCAAACCATAACCCAAATAATAACCCTAATCCTAACCCTAACCCTAACCCTCATCCTTATCCTAACCCTAACCCTAACCCTAACCTTAACACTAACCCTAATTCTAAACCTAACCCTAACCTTAACCATAACCCGAACCCAAAACCAAACCCTAATCTTAACACAAACCCTAACACTAATCCTAACCCTAACCGTAACCCTAACACTAAGCCTAACCCAAACCCTAACCCTAACCCTAACCCTAACCCTAACCCTAACCCTAACCCTAACACAAACCCTAACCCTAACCCTAATCCTAACCCT
>JAJHUQ010000040.1:4137500-4140000 GCA_035773235.1 Eospalax fontanierii | reverse complement strand
TAACCCTAACCCTAACCCTAACCCTAACCCTAACCCAAACCCTAACCCTAACCCTAACCCTAACCCTAACCCAAACCCTAACCCTAACCCTAACCCTAGCCCTAACCCTAACCCTAACCCTAACTCAAACCCTAACCCTAACCCTAACTCGAATTTGAACGCAAACCCTAACCCTAACCCTAACCCTAACCCAAACCCTAAACCTAACCCTAACACTACTCCTAAACCAAACCCTAAATCTAACCCTAACCCTAAACCTAATCCTAACTCTAAACCTAACCTTAACCCTAACCCATACCCTAACACTAACACTAAGCTTAACCCTAACACTAACACAAAACCTAACCCTAACACTAACCCTAATTCTAACTAAAACCCAAAACCTAACACTAACCCTAACCCAAACCCTAATAATAACCCTAAAACCAAACCTAACCCCTAATCCTAACCCTAACCCTAACCCAAACCCTAACCCTAACCCTAACCCTAACCGAAACACTAATCCTAAACCTTACCCTAACACTAATGCTAACCCTAAACCTAATTCAAACTCAAACCCTAACCCTAATCCTAAACCGAACCGAAACCCTAACCCTTACCCTAAACCTAACCCAAAACATAACCCACACCGAAAACCTAACTCTAACCCTAATCCTAACCAAAACCCACACCGTAAGCCTAACCCTAACCCAAACCCTAAAACTAACCCTAATCCTAACCCGAACCCTAACCCTAACCCTAACCCTAACTCAAACCCTAACCCTAACCCTAACCCAAACCCTAACCCTAACCCTAACCCTAATCCTAACCCTAATGCTAACCCTAAACCTAACCCTAACATAACCCTAGTCTTAACCCTAACCCTAACCCAAACACTTACACTAACCCTAACCATAACCCTAAATCAAACCCTAACACTCACCCTAACCCTAACCCTAACCCTAACCCTAACTGTAACACTTATCCTAAACCTAACCCTAACCCTAATGCTAACCCTAAACCTACTTCAAACTCAGTCCCTAACCGTAATCCTAACCCTAACTCTAACTCTAATCCTAACCATAAACCTAAACCAAAACATAACTCAAACCGAAACCCTAATCCTAACCCTAACCCTAACTCTAATTCTAACTGTAACCCTAAACCTAATCCTAGTACTAACCCTAACCCTAACCCTAACCCTAACCCTAACCTTAAACCTTACCCAAACCCAAACTCTAAACCTAACTCTAATCGGAACCCTAAACCTAACCCTAACCCTAACCCTAACCCTAACCCTAACCGAAACACTAATCCTAAACCTAACCCTAACCCTAATTCTAACCCTAAACCTAATTCAAACTCAAACCCTAACCCTAATCCTAACCTGAACCGAAACCCTAACCCTAACCCTAAACCTAACCCAAAACATAACCCACACCGAAACCCTAACCCTAACCCTAACCCAAACCCAAACCCACACCGTAACCCTAACCCTAACCCAAACCCTAACACTAACACTAATCCTACCCTTAAACCTTAACCCTAACCCTAACCATAACCCAAACCTAAAGCCTAACCCTAACCATAAACCTAATCCAACCCCTAACCCTAACCCTAACTCTAACATAAACCCTAACCTAACCCTAACCCTAACCCTAATCCTAGTCCTAACCCTACCCCTAACCCTAACCCTAAACCTAAACTCAACCCTTACCAAAACCCATACTCTAAAACTAACTCTAATCGGAACCCTAACCCTAACCCTAATCCTAACCGTAACCCTAACCCTAACCCTAACCCTATACCTAACCTTAACGCTTACCCAAACCCAAACTCTAAACCTAACTCTAATCGGAACCCTAACCGTAACCCTAATCCTAACCCTAACCCTAACCATAACCCTAATCCAACACCTCACCCTAACCCTAACTCTAACCCAAACCCTAACCTAACCCTAACTCTAAACCAAACCCAAACCCTAACCCTAACCCTAACTCTAACCCAAACCCTAACCTAACTCTAAACCTAACCCTAACTCAAAACCTAACTCTAACACTAACCCAAATCCTAACCCTAACCCTAACCCAAACCATAACCCAAATAATAACCCTAATCCTAAACCTAACCCTAACCCTCATCCTTATCCTAACCCTAACCCTAACCCTAACCTTAACACTAACCCTAATTCTAAACCTAACCCTAACCTTAACCCTAACCCTAACCCAAAACCAAACCCTAATCTTAACACAAACCCTAACCCTAATCCTAACCCTAACCGTAACCCTAACCCTAACCCTAACCCAAACCCTAACACTAACCCTAACCCTAACCCTAAAACTAACCCTAACCCTAACACAAACCCTAACCCTAACCCTAATCCTAACCCTAATGCTAAACCTAAACCTAACCCTAACACTAACCCTAGTCCTAACCCTAACCCTAACCCAAACCCTAACACTAACCCTAACCCTAACCCTAACCCTAACCATAACACAAACCTAACCCAAACCCTAACCCT
>JAJHUQ010000040.1:4125000-4127500 GCA_035773235.1 Eospalax fontanierii | reverse complement strand
ACCCTATCCCTAACCCTAACCCTAACCCCAATTCTAACCGTAACCCTAAACCTAATCCTAGTACTAACCCTAACCCTAACCCTAACCCTAACCCTAACCTTAAACCTTACCCAAACCCAAACTCTAAACCTAACTCTAATCGGAACCCTAAACCTAAGCCTAACCCTAACCCTAACCCTAACCCTCACCCTAACCGGAACACTAATCCTAAACCTAACCCTAACCCTAATTCTAACCCTAAACCTAATTCAAACTCAAACCCTAACCCTAATCCTAACCTGAACCGAAACCCTAACCCTAACCCTAAACCTAACCCAAAACATAACCCACACCGAAACCCTAACCCTAACCTAACCCAAACCCAAACACACACCGTAACCCTAACCCTAACCCACACCCTAACACTAACCCTAATCCTAGTCCTAACCCTACCCGTAACCCTAACCCTAAACCTAAACTTAACCCTTACCCAAACGCATACTCTAAACCTAACTCTAATCGGAACACTAACCCTAACCCTTATCCTAACCCTAACGCTAACCCTAAACCTTAACCTCACCTTAACCCTTAACCAAACCCAAACTCTAAACCTAACTCTAATCGGAACCCATACTGTAAACCTAATCCTAACCCTAACCCTAACCATAACCCTAATCCAACACCTCACCCTAACCCTAACTCTAACCCAAACCCTAACCTAACCCTAACTCTAAACCAAACCCAAACCCTAACCCTAACCCTAACTCTAACCCAAACCCTAACCTAACTCTAAACCTAACCCTAACTCAAAACCTAACTCTAACACTAACCCAAATCCTAACCCTAACCCTAACCCAAACCATAACCCAAATAATAACCCTAATCCTAACCCTAACCCTAACCCTCATCCTTATCCTAACCCTAACCCTAACCCTAACCTTAACACTAACCCTAATTCTAAACCTAACCCTAACCTTAACCCTAATCCTAACCCAAAACCAAACCCTAATCTTAACACAAACCCTAACCCTAATCCTAACCCTAACCGTAACCCTAACCTAACCCTAACCCAAACCCTAACACTAACCCTAACCCTAACCCTAACACTAACCCTAACCCTAACACAAACCCTAACCCTAACCCTAATCCTAACCCTAATGCTAAACCTAAACCTAACCCTAACACTAACCCTAGTCCTAACCCTAACCCTAACCCAAACCCTAACACTAACCCTAACCCTAACCCTAACCCTAACCCTAACACAAACCCTAACCCAAACCCTAACCCTAACCCTAACCCAAACCCTAACCCTAACCCTAACCCTAACCCTAACACAAACCCTAACCCTAACACAAACCCTAACACTAACCCAAACCAAACCCTAACACTAACCCTAACCCTAACACAAACCCTAACCCTAACGCTAATCCTAACCCTAATGCTAAACCTAAACCTAACACTAACACTAACCCTAGTCCTAACCCTAACCCTAACCCAAACCCTAACACTAACCCTAACCCTAACCCTAACCCTAACCCTAACACAAACCCTAACCCAAACCCTAACCCTAACCCTAACCCAAACCCTAACCCTAATCCTAACCCTAATGCTAACCCTAAACCTAACCCTAACACTAACCCTAGTCCTAACCCTAACACTAACCCAAACCCTAACACTAACCCTAACCCTAAACATAACCCTAAATCAAACGCATAACCTAACTCTAACCCTAACCCAAACGCAAAGCCTAATCTTAACACAAACCCTAACCCTAATCCTAACCCTAACCGTAACCCTAACCCTAACTCTAACCCAAACCCTAACCCTAACCCTAATCCTAACCCAAACCCTAACCCTAACCCTAACCCTAACCCAAATCCTAACCCTAACCCTAACCCTAACCCTAACCCAAACCCTAACCCTAACCCTAACCCTACCCCTAACCCTAACCCTAACCCTAACTCAAACCCTAACCCTAACCCTAACCCGAACCGGAACCCAAACCCTAACCCTAACCCTAAACCTAACCCAAATCCTAAACCTAACCCTAACACTACTCCTAAACCAAACCCTAAATCTAACCCTAAACCTAAACCTAATCCTAACTCTAAACCTAACCCTAACCCTAACCCAAACCCTAACACTAACACTAAGCTTAACCCTAACACTAACACAAAACCTAACCCTAACACTAACCCTAATTCTAACTAAAACCCAAACCCTAACACTAACCCTAACCCAAACCCTAATAATAACCCTAAACCTAAACCTAACCCCTAATCCTAACCATAACCCTAACCAAAACCTAACCCTAACCCTAACCCTAACCCTAACCGAAACACTAATCCTAAACCTTACCCTAACCCTAATGCTTACCCTAAACCTAATTCAAACTCAAACCCTAACCCGAATCCTAACCCGAACCGAAACCCTAACTGTAACCCTAAACCTAACCCAAAACATAACCCACACCGAAACCCTAACCCTAACCCTAACCAAAACCCACACCGTAAGCCCAACC
>JAJHUQ010000040.1:4115000-4120000 GCA_035773235.1 Eospalax fontanierii | reverse complement strand
AACCCTAACCCTAACCCTAACCCAAACCCTAACCCTAATCCTAACCCTAATGCTAACCCTAAACCTAACCCTAACACTAACCCTAGTCCTAACCCTAACTCTAACCCAAACCCTAACACTAACCCTAACCCTAACCCTAACCCTAAATCAAACCCTAAACCTAACCCTAACCCTAACCCAAACCCAAACCCTAATCTTAACACAAACCCTAACCCTAATCCTAACCCTAACCGTAACCCTAACCCTAACTCTAACCCAAACCCTAACCCTAACCCTAATCCTAAGGCAAACCCTAACCCTAACCCTAACCCTAACCCAAATCCTAACCCCAACCCTAACCCTAACCCAAACCCTAACCCTAACCCCACCCCCACCCCTAACCCTAACCCTAACCCTAACTCAAACCCTAACCCTAACCCTAGCCCGAACCGGAACCCAAACCCTAACCCTAACCCTAAACCTAACCCAAACCCTAAACCTAACCCTAACACTACTCCTAAAACAAACCCTAAATCTAACCCTAAACCTAAACCTAATCCTAACTCTAAACCTAACCCTAACCCTAACCCAAACCCTAACACTAACACTAAGCTTAACCCTAACACTAACACAAAACCTAACCCTAACACTAACCCTAATTCTAACTAAAACCCAAACCCTAACACTAACCCTAACCCAAACCCTAATAATAACCCTAAACCTAAACCTAACCCCTAATCCTAACCATAACCCTAACCCAAAACCTAACCCTAACCCTAACCCTAACCGAAACACTAATCCTAAACCTTACCCTAACCCTAATGCTAACCCTAAACCTAATTCAAACTCAAACCCTAACCCGAATCCTAACCCGAACCGAAACCCTAACCGTAACCCTAAACCTAACCCAAAACATAACCCACATCGAAACCCTAACCCTAACCCTAACCCTAACCAAAACCCACACCGTAAGCCCAACCCTAACCCTAACCCTAACCCTAACCCTAACCCTAACGCTAATCCTAACCCTAAGCCAAAACCTAAACCTAACCCTAACCCTAACCGAAAAACTAAACCTAAACCTAACCCTAAGACAAACCCTAACCCTAACCCTAATCCAAACCCTAACCGTAATCCTAATCCTAACCGTAACCATAACCCTAATCCAACCCCTAAACCTCACCCTAACTCAAACCCAAACCCGAACCCTAACCCTAACCCTAACCCAAATCCTAAACCTAACCCTAACCCTAACACTAAAACTAACGCAAAACCTAACCCTAACCGTAACCCTAACCCAAACCCTAACCCTAACTCTAACCCTAACCCTAACCGAAACACTAATCCTAAACCTAACCCTAACCCTAATTCTAACCCTAAACCTAATTCAAACTCAAACCCTAACCCTAATCATAACCTGAACCGAAACCCTAACCCTAACCCTAAACCTAACCCAAAACATAACCCACACCGAAACCCTAAACCTAACCCTAACCCAAACCCAAACCCACACCATAACCCTAACCCTAACCCAAACCCTAACACTAACCCTAATCCTACCCTTAAACCCTAACCCTAACCCTAACCATAACCCAAACCTAAAGCCTAACCCTAACCATAAACCTAATCCAACCCCTAACCCTAACCCTAACTCTAACATAAACCCTAACCTAACCCTAACCCTAACCCTAATCCTAGTCCTAACCCTACCCCTAACCCTAACCCTAAACCTAAACTTAACCCTTACCCAAACCCAAATTCTAAACCTAACTCTAATCGGAACCCTAACCCTAAACCTAATCCTAACCCTAACCCTAACCCTAACCCTAAACCTAACCTTAACCCTTACCCAAACCCAAACTCTAAACCTAACTCTAATCGGAACCCTAATCGTAACCCTAATCCTAACCCTAACCCTAACCATAACCCTAATCCAACACCTCACCCTAACCCTAACTCTAACCCAAACCCTAACCTAACCCTAACTCTAAACCAAACCCAAACCCTAACCCTAACCCTAACTCTAACCCAAACCCTAACCTAACCCTAAACCTAACCCTAACTCAAAACCTAACTCTAACACTAACCCAAATCCTAACCCTAACCCTAACCCAAACCATAACCCAAATAATAACCCTAATCCTAACCCTAACCCTAACCCTCATCCTTATCCTAACCCTAACCCTAACCCTAACCTTAACACTAACCCTAATTCTAAACCTAACCCTAACCTTAACCATAACCCGAACCCAAAACCAAACCCTAATCTTAACACAAACCCTAACACTAATCCTAACCCTAACCGTAACCCTAACACTAACCCTAACCCAAACCCTAACCCTAACCCTAACCCTAACCCTAACCCTAACCCTAACCCTAACACAAACCCTAACCCTAACCCTAATCCTAACCCTAATCCTAACCCTAAACCTAACCCTAACACTAACCCTAGTCCTAACCCTAACCCTAACCCAAACCCTACCACTAACCCTAACCCTAAACTTAACCCTAAATCAAACCCTAACCCTAACCCTAACCCTAACCCTAAACCTAACCCAAAACATAACCCACACCGAAACCCTAACCCTAACCCTAACCCTAACCAAAACCCACACCGTAAGCCCAACCCTAACCCTAACCCTAACCCTAACCCTACCCCAAACGCTAACCCTAACCCTAACCCAAAACCTAAACCTAACCCTAAACCTACCCTAACCCTAACCGAAAAACTAAACCTAAACCTAACCCTAAGCCAAACACTAACCCTAACCCTTATCCTAACCCATACCCAAACCCTAACCCTAACCCTAACCCTAATCCAAACCCTAACCGTAATCCTAATCCTAACCGTAACCCTAACCCTAACCCAACCCCTAACCCTCACCCTAACTCTAACCCAAACCCGAACCCTAACCCTAACCCTAACCGAAACACTAATCCTAAACCTTACCCTAACCCTAATGCTAACCCTAAACCTAATTCAAACTCAAACCCTAACCCTAACCCTAACCCTAACCAAAACCCTAACCCTAACCCTAACTCTAACCCAAACCGTAACCTAACCCTTACCCTAACCCTAACCCTAACCCAAACCCTAACCCTAACCCTAACACAAACCCTAACCCTAACCCTAACCCTAACATTAACACTAACCCTAATTCTAAACCTAACCCTCACATTAACCATAACCCTAACCCAAAACCAAACCCTAATCTTAACACAAACCCTAACCCTAATCCTAACCCTAACCGTAACCCTAACCGTAACCCTAACCCAAACCCTAAACCTAACCCTAACCCTAACCCTAACCCTAACACAAACCCTAACCCTAACCCTAATCCTAACCCTAATCCTAACCCTAAACCTAACCCTAACACTAACCCTAGTCCTAACCCTAACCCTAACCCAAACCCTAACACTAATTCTAACCCTAACCCTAACCCTAACACAAACCCTAACCCAAACCCTAACCCTAAACCTAACCCAAACCCTAACCCTAACCCTAACCCTAACACAAACCCTAACCCTAACCCTAATCCTAACCCTAATGCTAACCCTAAACCTAACCCTAACACTAACCCTAGTCCTAACCCTAACACTAACCCAAACCCTAACACTAACCCTAACCCTAACCCTAACCCTAAATCAAACCCTAAACCTAACCCTAACCCTAACCCAACCCCAAACCCTAATCTTAACACAAACCCTAACCCTAATCCTAACCCTAACCGTAACCCTAACCCTAATTCTAACCCAAACCCTAACCCTAACCCTAATCCTAACCCAAAACCCTAACCCTAACCCTAACCCTAACCCAAACCCTAACCCTAACCCTAACCCTAACCCTAACCCTAATCCTAACCCTAATCCTAACCCTAAACCTAACCCTAACACTAACCCTAGTCCTAACCCTAACCCTAACCCTAACCCTAACCCTAACCCTAACCCTAACCCAAACCCTAACACTAACACTAAGCTTAACCCTAACACTAACACAAAACCTAACCCTAACACTAACCCTAATTCTAACTAAAACCCAAACCCTAACAGTAACCCTAACCCAAACCCTAATAATAACCCTAAACCTAAACCTAACCCCTAATCCTAACCATAACCCTAACCCAAACCCTAACTCTAACCCTAACCCTAACCGAAACACTAATCCTAAACCTAACCCAACCCTAATGCTAACCCTAAACCTAATTCAAACTCAAACCCTAACCCTAATTCTAACCCGAACCGAAACCCTAACCCTAACCCTAAACCTAACCCAAAACATAACGCACACCGAAACTCTAACCCTAACCCTAACCCTAACCAAAACCCACACCGTAAGCCCAACCCTAACCCTAACCCTAACCCTAACCCTACCCCAAACGCTAACCCTAACCCTAACCCAAAACCTAAACCTAACCCTAAACCTAACCCTAACCCTAACCGAAAAACTAAACCTAAACCTAACCCTAAGCCAAACCCTAACCCTAACCCTTATCCTAACCCATACCCAAACCCTAACCCTAACCCTAACCCTAATCCAAACCCTAACCGTAATCCTAATCCTAACCGTAACCCTAACCCTAACCCAACCCCTAACCCTCACCCTAACTCTAACCCAAACCCGAACCCTAAACCTAACCCTAACTGAAACACTTTTCCTTTACCTTACCCTCACCCTAATGCTATTCCTATACCTAATTCAAACTCACACCCTACCCCTATCCCTAACCCTTACCCCAACCCTAACCCAATCCCTAACCCTAACTCTAACCCAAACCCTAACCTAACCCTAACCCTAACCCTAACCCTAACCCATACCCTAACCCTAACCCTAATCCTAACCCAAACCCTAACCCTAACCCTAACTCTAACACTAACCCAAACCTTAACCCTAAAAGTAACCCAAACCCTAACCCAAATAATAACCCTAATCCTAACCCTAACCCTAACCCTCATCCTTATCCTAACCCTAACCCTAACCCTAACCCTAAACCTAACCCTAACCCTAACCCAAACCATAACCC
>JAJHUQ010000040.1:4105000-4107500 GCA_035773235.1 Eospalax fontanierii | reverse complement strand
ACACTAACCCTAGTCCTAACCCTAACCCTAACCCAAACCCTAACACTAACCCTAACCCTAACCCTAACCCTAACCCTAACACAAACCCTAACCCAAACCCTAACCCTAACCCTAACCCAAACCCTAACCCTAATCCTAACCCTAATGCTAACCCTAAACCTAACCCTAACACTAACCCTAGTCCTAACCCTAACACTAACCCAAACCCTAACACTAACCCTAACCCTAACCCTAACCCTAAATCAAACCCTAAACCTAACCCTAACCCTAACCCAAACCCAAACCCTAATCTTAACACAAACCCTAACCCTAATCCTAACCCTAACCGTAACCCTAACCCTAACTCTAACCCAAACCCTAACCCTAACCCTAATCCTAACCCAAACCCTAACCCTAACCCTAACCCTAACCCAAATCCTAACCCTAACCCTAACCCTAACCCTAACCCAAACCCTAACCCTAACCCTAACCCTACCCCTAACCCTAACCCTAACCCTAACTCAAACCCTAACCCTAACCCTAACCCGAACCGGAACCCAAACCCTAACCCTAACCCTAAACCTAACCCAAATCCTAAACCTAACCCTAACACTACTCCTAAACCAAACCCTAAATCTAACCCTAAACCTAAACCTAATCCTAACTCTAAACCTAACCCTAACCCTAACCCAAACCCTAACACTAACACTAAGCTTAACCCTAACACTAACACAAAACCTAACCCTAACACTAACCCTAATTCTAACTAAAACCCAAACCCTAACACTAACCCTAACCCAAACCCTAATAATAACCCTAAACCTAAACCTAACCCCTAATCCTAACCATAACCCTAACCAAAACCTAACCCTAACCCTAACCCTAACCCTAACCGAAACACTAATCCTAAACCTTACCCTAACCCTAATGCTTACCCTAAACCTAATTCAAACTCAAACCCTAACCCGAATCCTAACCCGAACCGAAACCCTAACTGTAACCCTAAACCTAACCCAAAACATAACCCACACCGAAACCCTAACCCTAACCCTAACCAAAACCCACACCGTAAGCCCAACCCTAACCCTAACCCTAACCCTAACCCTAACCCAAACGCTAATCCTAACCCTAACCCAAAACCTAAACCTAACCCTAAACCTAACCCTAACCCTAATCGAAAAACTAAACCTAAACCTAACCCTAAGCCAAACCCTAACCCTAACCCTAATCCAAACCCTAACCGTAATCCTAATCCTAACCGTAACCCTAACCCTAATCCAACCCCTAACCCTCACCCTAACTCAAACCCACACCCGAACCCTAACCCTAACCCTAACCGAAATCCTAAACCTAACCCTAACCCTCACACTAAAACTAACACAAAACCTAACCCTAACCGTAACCCTAACCCAAACCCTAACCCTAACCCTAACCCTAACCCTAACCCTAACCGAAACACTAATCCTAAATCTAACCCTAACCCTAATTCTAACCCTAAACCTAATTCAAACTCAAACCCTAACCCTAATCATAACCTGAACCGAAACCCTAACCCTAACCCTAAACCTAACCCAAAACATAACCCACACCGAAACCCTAAACCTAACCCTAAACCAAACCCAAACCCACACCGTAACCCTAACCCTAACCCAAACCCTAACACTAACCCTAATCCTACCCTTAAACCCTAACCCTAACCATAACCCAAACCTAAAGCCTAACCCTAACCATAAACCTAATCCAACCCCTAAACCTAACCCTAACTCTAACATAAACCCTAACCTAACCCTAACCCTAACCCTAACCCTAATCCTAACCTTAACTCTAACCCTAACCCTAAACCTAACCTTAACCCTTACCCAAACACAAACTCTAAACCTAAATCTAATCGGAACCCTAACCATAACCCTAATCCTAACCCTAACCCTAACCATAACCCTAATCCAACACCTCACCCTAACCCTAACTATAACCCAAACCCTAACCTAACCCTAACTCTAAACCAAACCCAAAACCTAACCCTAACCCTAACTCTAACCCAAACCCTAACCTAACTCTAAACCTAACCCTAACTCAAAACCTAACTCTAACACTAACCCAAATCCTAACCCTAACCCTAACCCAAACCATAGCCCAAATAATAACCCTAATCCTAACCCTAACCCTAACCCTCATCCTTATCCTAACCCTAACCCTATCCCTAACCTTAACACTAAACCTAATTCTAAACCTAACCCTAACCTTCACCCTAACCCTAACCCAAAACCAAACCCTAATCTTAACACAAACCCTAACCCTAATCTAACCCTAAACCTAACCCTAACTCAAACCCTAACTCTAACACTAACCCAAACCCTAACCCTAACCCTAACCCAAACCATAACCCAAATAGTAACCCTAATCCTAACCCTAACCCTAACCTTCATCCTTATCCTAACCCTCACCCTAACCCCAACCTTAACACTAACCCTAATTGTAAACCTAACCCTAACCCTAACCCTAACCCTAACCCAAACCCAAA
>JAJHUQ010000040.1:4080000-4095000 GCA_035773235.1 Eospalax fontanierii | reverse complement strand
ACCCTAACCATAACCCTAATCCAACACCTTACCCTAACCCTAACTCTAACCCAAACCCTACCCTAACCCTAACTCTAAACCAAACCCAAACCGTAACCCTAACACTGACTCTAACCCAAACCCTAATCTAACCCTAAACCTAACCCTAACTCAAACCCTAACTCTAACACTAACCCAAACCCTAACCCTAACCCTAACCCAAACCATAACCCAAATAGTAACCCTAATCCTAACCCTAACCCTAACCTTCATCCTTATCCTAACACTCACCCTAACCCTAACCTTAACACTAACCCTAATTGTAAACCAAACCCTAACCCTAACCCTAACCCAAACCCAAACCCTAATCTTAACACAAACCCTAACCCTAATCCTAACCCTAACCGTAACCCTAACCCTAACACTAACCCAAACCCTAACCCTAACACTAATCCTAACCCAAACCCTAACCCTAACCCTAACTCTAACTCAAACCCTAAACATAACCCTAACCCTAACCCAAACTCTAACCCTAACCCTAACTCTAACCCTAACCCAAACCCTAACCCTAACCCTAACCCTAAACGAAACCCTAACCCTAACCCTAACCCTAACCCTAACCCTAACCCTAACTCGAACCCGAACGCAAAACCTAACCCTAACCCTAAACCTAACCCAAACCCTAAACCTAACGCTAACACTACTCCTAAACCAAACCCTAAATCTAACCCTAACCCTAAACCTAATCCTAACTCTAAACCTAACCCTAACCCTAACCCAAACCCTAACCCTAACCCTAACCCTAACCGAAACACTAATCCTAAACCTAACCCTAACCCCAATGCTAACCCTAATCCTAACCCTAATGCTAACCCTAAACCTAACCCTAACCCTTACCCAAACCCTAACACTAACCCTAACCCTAAACCTAACCCTAAATCAAACCCTAAACCTAACCCTAACCCTAACCCAAACCCAAACCCTAATCTTAACACAAACCCTAACCCTAATCCTAACCCTAACCGTAACCCTAACCCTAACCCTAACCCAAACTCTAACCCTAACCCTAATCCTAACCCAAACCCTAACCCTAACCCTAACACTAACCCAAACCCTAACCCTAAACCTAACCCTAACCCAAACCCTAACACTAACCCTAACCCTAACCCAAACCCTAACCCTAACCCTAACCCTACCCCTAACCCTAACCCTAACCCTAACTCAAACCCTAACCCTAACCCTAACTCGAACCCGAACGCAAACCCTAACCCTAACACTAAACCTAACCCAAACCCTAAACCTAACCCTAACACTACTCCTAAACCAAACCCTAAATCTAACCCTAACCCTAAACCTAATCCTAACTCTAAACCTAACCCTAACCCTAACCCAAACCCTAACCCTAACCCTAACCCTAACCGAAACACTAATCCTAAACCTAACCCTAACCCTAATGCTAACCCTAAACCTAATTCAAACTCAAACCCTAACCCTAATCCTAACCCGAACCGAAACCCTAACCCTAACCCTAAACCTAACCCAAAACATAACCCACACCGAAACCCTAACCTTATCCCTAACCCTAACCCAAACCCACACCGTAAGCCTAACCCTAACCCAAACGGTAACACTAACCCTAATCCTACCCTTAAACCCTAACCCTAACCCTAACCATAACCCAAAACTAAAGAATAACCCTAAACCTAATCCTAAACCAAACCCTAACCATAACCCTAATCCAACCCATAACCCTAACCCTAACTCTAACCCAAACCATAACCTAACCCTAACCCTAACCCAAACCCAAACCCTAACCCTAACTCTAACTCTAATCCAAATCCTAACCTAACCCTAACCCTAACCCTAACTCAAAACCTAACTCTAACACTAACCCAAAACCTAACCCTAACCCAAACCTAAACCATAACCCAAACACTAACCCTAATCCTAACCCTAAACCTAACCCTCATCCTTATCCTAACCCTAACCCTAACCCTTACACTTACCCAAACCCAAACCCTAAAACTAACCCTAATCCGAACCCTAACCGTAATCCTAATCCTAACCGTAACCCTAACCCTAACCCAACCCCTAACCCTCACCCTAACTCTAACCCAAACCCTAACCCTAACCCAAATCCTAACTCTAACCCTAACCCTAAACTTAACACAAACCCTAACCCTAACCCTAACCCTAACCCTAAACCTAACCATAACCCAAACCCTAACCATAAACCTAACCCAAACCTAAACCCTAAACTTTACCCTAATCGTAACTCAAACCCTAACCCTAACCCAAATCCAAACCGTAAACTTTACACTAACCCTAGCCCTAACACTAACCCAAATTCAAACCTAAGCCTAACCCTAACCCAAACCCTAACCCTAATCCTAACCCTAACCCTAACCCTAACCCTAACCCTAACCCAAACTCGAACCCCAACCATAACCCTAACCCAAACCCTAACCCTAACCCTAACCGTAACCTAAACCCTAACCCTAAACTTAACCCTAAACCAAACCCTAATCCTAACCCTAACCCTAACATTAACCCTAACTGAAAACCTAAACCTAACCCTACTCCAAACCGTAACCCTAACCCTTACCCTTACCCAAACCGAAATCCTAAAACTAACCCTAATCCAAACACTAACCCTAATCCTAACCGTAACCGTAACCCTAACCCAACCCCTAACCTTCACCATAACTCTAACCCAAATCCGACTCTAACCATAACCCTAACCCAAATCCTAACCCGAAACCTGACCCTAACCCTAACCCAAACCCTAACCCTAACCCAAACCCAAACCCTAACCCTAACCCTAACACCAAACCTAACCATAACCCTAACCCTAACCCTAATGCTAAACCTAACCCTAACCCTAACCCTAGCCCTAAACCTAACCAAACCTAAACCCTAACCCAAACCCTAATCCTAACACTAACCCTAACACTAACCCTAACCAAAAACCTAAATCCTAACCCTACTCCTAACGCTAACACTAACCCTAACACAAACCCTAACCCTAAACGTAACCTTAACCCAAACCCTAACCCTAACCTTAACCCAAACCCAAACCCTAATCTTAACACAAACCCTAACCCTAATCCTAACCCTAACCCTAACCCTAACACAAAAGCTAACCCTAACCCTAACCCTAACCCAAACCTTAACCCTAAACCTAACCATAACCCTAACCAAAACCCAAACCCTAACCCTAACCCTAATTCTAACCCTAATGCTAACCCTAAAACTAACCCTAACACTAACCCTAGTCCTAACCCAAACCCTAACCCAAACCCTAACACTAACCCTAACCCTAACCCTAAATCAAACCCTAAACCTAAACCTAACCCTAACCCGAACCCAAACCCTAACCCTAACTGAAACACTAATCCTAAACCTAACCCTAACCCTAATGCTAACCCTAAACTTAATTCCAATTCAAACCCTAACCCTAACCCTAAACCTAACACAAAACATAACCCAAACCGAAACCCTTACCCTAAACCTAAACCCTAACCCTACTCCTAACGCTAACCCTAAACCTAACACAAACCCTAACCCTAAACGTAACCTTAACCCAAACCCTAACCCTAACCTTAACCCAAACCCAAACCCTAATCTTAACACAAACCCTAACCCTAATCCTAACCCTAACCCTAACCCTAACCCAAAAGCTAACCCTAACCCTAACCCTAACCCAAACCTTAACCCTAAACCTAACCATAACCCTAACCAAAACCCAAACCCTAACCCTAACCCTAATTCTAACCCTAATGCTAACCCTAAAACTAACCCTAACACTAACCCTAGTCCTAACCCGAACCCTAATCCAAACCCTAACACTAACCCTAACCCTAACCCTAAATCAAACCCTAAACCTAAACCTAACCCTAACCCGAACCCTAACCCTAACCCTAACCCTAACCCTAACCGAAACACTAATCCTAAACCTAACCCTAACCCTAATGCTAACCCTAAACCTAATTCCAATTCAAATCCTAACCCTAACCCTAAACCTAACACAAAACATAACCCAAACCGAAACCCTTACCCTAAACCTAACCCTATCCCTAAACCCTAACCCTAACACTTATCCTAACCATAACCCAAACCTAAAACCAAACCCTAACCCTAATCCAAACCCTAACCCTAACCCTAATCCTAGTCCTAATCCTAACCCTAACCCTAACCCTAACCCTAAACCTAACCTTAACACTTACCGAAACCCAAACTCTAAACCTAACTCTAATCGGAACCCTACCCCTAACCCTAATCCTCACCCTAACCCTAACCATAACCCTAATCCAACACCTAACCCTAACCCTAACTCTAACCAAAACCCTAACCTAACCCTAACTCTAAACCAAACCCAAACCCTATCCCTAACCCTAACTCTAACCCAAACCCCAATGTAAGCCTAAACCTAACCCTAACTCAAACCCTAACTCTAACACTAACCCAAACCCTAACCCTAACCATAACCCTAATCCAAAACCTTACCCTAACCCTAACTCTAACCCAAACCCTAACCTAACCCTAACTCTAAACCAAACCCAAACCGTAACCCTAACACTGACTCTAACCCAAACCCTAATCTAACCCTAAACCTAACCCTAACTCAAACCCTAACTCTAACACTAACCCAAACCCTAACCCTAACCCTAACCCAAACCATAACCCAAATAGTAAACCTAATCCTAACACTAACCCTAACCTTCATCCTTATCCTAACCCTCACCCTAACCCTAACCTTAACACTAACCCTAATTGTAAACCTAACCCTAACCCTAACCCTAACCCTAACCCAAACCCAAACCCTAATCTTAACACAAACCCTAACGCTAATCCTAACCCTAACCGTAACCCTAACCCTAACCCTAACCCAAACCCTAACCCTAACACTAATCCTAACCCAAACCCTAACCCTAACCCTAACCCTAACTCAAACCCTAACCCTAACCCTAACCCTAACCCAAACCCTAACCCTAACCCTAACCCTAACCGAAACCCTAACACTAACCCTAACCCTAACCCTAACCCTAAATCAAACCCTAAACCTAACCCTAACCCTAACCCAAACCCAAACCCTAATCTTAACACAAACCCTAACCCTAATCCTAACCCTAACCGTAACCCTAACCCTAACCCTAACCCAAACCCTAACCCTAACCCTAATCCTAACCCAAACCCTAACCCTAACCCTAACCCTAACCCAAACCCTAACCCTAACCCTAACCCTAACCCAAACCCGAACCCTAACCCTAACCCTAACCCTAACCCAAACCCGAACCCGAACCCTAACCCTACCCCTAACCCTAACCCTAACCCTAACTCAAACCCTAACCCTAACCCTAACTTGAATTTGAACGCAAACCCTAACCCTAACCCTAAACCTAACCCAAACCCTAAACCTAACCTTAACACTACTCCTAAACCAAACCCTAAATCTAACCCTAACCCTAAACCTAATCCTAACTCTAAACCTAACCCTCACCCTAACCCATACCCTAACACTAACACTAAGCTTAACCCTAACACTAACACAAAACCTAACCCTAACACTAACCCTAATTCTAACTAAAACCCAAAACCTAACACTAACCCTAACCCAAACCCTAATAATAACCCTAAAACTAAACCTAACCCCTAATCCTAACCCTAACCCTAACCCAAACCCTAACCCTAACCCTAACCCTAACCGAAACACTAATCCTAAACCTTACCCTAACCCTAATGCTAACCCTAAACCTAATTCAAACTCAAACCCTAACCCTAATCCTAAACCGAACCGAAACCCTAAACCTAACCCTAAACCTAACCCAAAACATAACCCACACCGAAACCCTAACTCTAACCCTAATCCTAACCAAAACCCACACCGTTAGCCTAACCCTAACCCAAACCCTAAAACTAACCCTAATCCTAACCCAAACCCTAACCCTTACCCAAACCCTAACTCAAACCCTAACCCTAACCCTAACCCAAACCCAAACCCTAACCCTCACCATAATCCTAACAGTAATGCTCACCCTAACCCCAACCCTAACATCACCCTACTCTTACCCCTAACCCTAACCCAAACCCTTGCACACACCCTAACCATAACCCTAAATCAAAGCCTAACCCTCACCCTAACCCTAACCCTAACCCTAACCCTAACTGTAACACTTATCCTAAACCTAACACTAACCCTAATGCGAACCCTAAACCTAATTCAAACTCAAACCCTAACCCTAACCCTAACCCTAACCCTAACCCTAACCCTAAACCTAAACCTAACCCAAAACATACCTCAAACCGAAACCCTATCCCTAACCCTAACCCTAACCCCAATTCTAACCGTAACCCTAAACCTAATCCTAGTACTAACCCTAACCCTAACCCTAACCCTAACCCTAACCTTAAACCTTACCCAAACCCAAACTCTAAACCTAACTCTAATCGGAACCCTAAACCTAAGCCTAACCCTAACCCTAACCCTAACCCTAACCCTAACCGAAACACTAATCCTAAACCTAACCCTAACCCTAATTCTAACCCTAAACCTAATTCAAACTCAAACCCTAACCCTAATCCTAACCTGAACCGAAACCCTAACCCTAACCCTAAACCTAACCCAAAACATAACCCACACCGAAACCCTAACCCTAACCTAACCCAAACCCAAACCCACACCGTAACCCTAACCCTAACCCAAACCCTAACACTAACCCTAATCCTAGTCCTAACCCTACCCGTAACCCTAACCCTAAACCTAACCTTAACCCTTACCCAAACCCAAACTCTAAACCTAACTCTAATCGGAACCCTAACCGTAAACCTAATCCTAACCCTAACCCTAACCATAACCCTAATCCAACACCTCACCCTAACCCTAACTCTAACCCAAACCCTAACCTAACCCTAACTCTAAACCAAACCCAAACCCTAACCCTAACCCTAACTCTAACCCAAACCCTAACCTAACTCTAAACCTAACCCTAACTCAAAACCTAACTCTAACACTAACCCAAATCCTAACCCTAACCCTAACCCAAACCATAACCCAAATAATAACCCTAATCCTAACCCTAACCCTAACCCTCATCCTTATCCTAACCCTAACCCTAACCCTAACCTTAACACTAACCCTAATTCTAAACCTAACCCTAACCTTAACCCTAACCCTAACCCAAAACCAAACCCTAATCTTAACACAAACCCTAACCCTAATCCTAACCCTAACCGTAACCCTAACCCTAACCCTAACCCAAACCCTAACACTAACCCTAACCCTAACCCTAACACTAACCCTAACCCTAACACAAACCCTAACCCTAACCCTAATCCTAACCCTAATGCTAAACCTAAACCTAACCCTAACACTAACCCTAGTCCTAACCCTAACCCTAACCCAAACCCTAACACTAACCCTAACCCTAACCCTAACCCTAACCCTAACACAAACCCTAACCCAAACCCTAACCCTAACCCTAACCCAAACCCTAACCCTAACCCTAACCCTAACCCTAACACAAACCCTAACCCTAACACAAACCCTAACACTAACCCTAACCCTAACCCTAACACTAACCCTAACCCTAACACAAACCCTAACCCTAACGCTAATCCTAACCCTAATGCTAAACCTAAACCTAACACTAACACTAACCCTAGTCCTAACCCTAACCCTAACCCAAACCCTAACACTAACCCTAACCCTAACCCTAACCCTAACCCTAACACAAACCCTAACCCAAACCCTAACCCTAACCCTAACCCAAACCCTAACCCTAATCCTAACCCTAATGCTAACCCTAAACCTAACCCTAACACTAACCCTAGTCCTAACCCTAACACTAACCCAAACCGTAACCCTAACCCTAACCCTAACCCTAACCCTAAATCAAACCCTAAACCTAACCCTAACCCTAACCCAAACCCAAACCCTAATCTTAACACAAACCCTAACCCTAATCCTAACCCTAACCGTAACCCTAACCCTAACTCTAACCCAAACCCTAACCCTAACCCTAATCCTAACCCAAACCCTAACCCTAACCCTAACCCTAACCCAAATCCTAACCCTAACCCTAACCCAAACCCTAACCCTAACCCTAACCCTACCCCTAACCCTAACCCTAACCCTAACTCAAACCCTAACCCTAACCCTAACCCGAACCGGAACCCAAACCCTAACCCTAACCCTAAACCTAACCCAAACCCTAAACCTAACCCTAACACTACTCCTAAACCAAACCCTAAATCTAACCCTAAACCTAAACCTAATCCTAACTCTAAACCTAACCCTAACCCTAACCCAAACCCTAACACTAACACTAAGCTTAACCCTAACACTAACACAAAACCTAACCCTAACACTAACCCTAATTCTAACTAAAACCCAAACCCTAACACTAACCCTAACCCAAACCCTAATAATAACCCTAAACCTAAACCTAACCCCTAATCCTAACCATAACCCTAACCCAAAACCTAACCCTAACCCTAACCCAAAAACTAAACCTAAACCTAACCCTAAGACAAACCCTAACCCTAACCCTAATCCAAACCCTAACCGTAATCCTAATCCTAACCGCAACCCTAACCCTAATCCAACCCCTAACCCTCGCCCTAACTCAAACCCAAACCCGAACCCTAACCCTAACCCTAACCCAAATCCTAAACCTAACCCTAACCCTAACACTAAAACTAACGCAAAACCTAACCCTAACCCAAACCCTAACCCTAACCCTAACCCTAACCCTAACCGAAACACTAATCCTAAACCTAACCCTAACCCTAATTCTAACCCTAAACCTAATTCAAACTCAAACCCTAACCCTAATCATAACCTGAACCGAAACCCTAACCCTAACCCTAAACCTAATCCAAAACATAACCCACACCGAAACCCTAAACCTAACCCTAACCCAAACCCAAACCCACACCGTAACCCTAACCCTAACCCAAACCCTAACACTAACCCTAATCCTACCCTTAAACCCTAACCCTAACCTAACCATAACCCAAACCTAAAGCCTAACCCTAACCATAAACCTAATCCAACCCCTAACACTAACCCTAACTCTAACATAAACCCTAACCTAACCCTAACCCTAATCCTAGTCCTAACCCTACCCCTAACCCTAACCCTAAACCTAAACTTAAGCCTTACCCAAACCCAAACTCTAAACCTAACTCTAATCGGAACGCTAACCCTAACCCTAATCCTAACCCTAACCCTAACCCTAACCCTAAACCTAACCTTAACCCTTACCCAAACACAAACTCTAAACCTAAATCTAATCGGAATCCTAACCCTAACCCTAACCCTAACCCTAACCCTAACCCTAACCTAACCCTAACTCTAAACCAAACCCAAACCGTAATCCTAACACTGACTCTAACCCAAACCCTAATCTAACCCTAAACCTAACCCTAACTCAAACCCTAACTCTAACACTAACCCAAACCCTAACCCTAACCCTAACCCAAACCATAACCCAAATAGTAACCCTAATCCTAACCCTAAACCTAACCTTCATCCTAATCCTAACCCTAACCCTAACCTTAACACTAACCCTAAATGTAAACCTAACCCTAACCCTAACCCTAACCCTAACCCTAACCCAAACCCAAACCCTAATCTTAACACAAACCCTAACCCTCATCCTAACCCTAAACATAACCCTAACCCTAACCCTAACCCAAACCCTAACCCTAACACTAACCCTAATTCTAAACCTAACCCTAACCTTAACCCTAACCCTAACCCTAATCCCAACCCTAATCCTAACCCTAACCGTAACCCTAAACCTAACCCTAACCCAAACCCTAACCCTAACCCTAATCCTAACACAAACCCTATCCCTATCCCTAACCCTAGTCCTAACCCAACCCCTAACCCAAACCCTTACCCTAACCCAAACCCTGACCCTAACCCTAACCCTAAACCTAACACAAACCCTAACCCTAACCCTAATCATAACCCTAATGCTAACCCTAAACCTAACCCTAACACTAACCCTAGTCCTAACCCTAACCCTAACCCAAACCCTAACACTAACCCTAACCCTAACCCTAATCCTAAATCAAACCCTAAACCTAACCCTAACCCTAACCCAAACCCAAACCCTAATCTTAACACAAACCCTAACCCTAATCCTTACCCTAATCGTAACCCTAACCATAACCCTAACCCAAACCCTAACCCTAACCCAAACCCTAACCCTAAACCTAACCCTAACCCAAACCCTAACCCTAATTCTAAACCTAACCCTAACCCAAACCCTAACCCTAACCCTAACCCTACCCCTAACCCTAACCCTAACCCTAACTCAAACCCTAACCCTAACCCTAACCCGAACCCGAACGCAAACCCTAACCCTAACCCTAAACCTAACCCAAACCCTAAACCTAACCCTAACACTACTCCTAAACCAAACCCTAAATCTAACCCTAACCCTAAACCTAATCCTAACTCTAAACCTAACCCTAACCTTAACCCAAACCCTAACAGTAACACTAAGCTTAACCCTAACACTAACACAAAACCTAACCCTAACACTAACCCTAATTCTAACTAAAACCCAAACCCTAACACTAACCCTAACCCAAACCCTAATAATAACCCTAAACCTAAATTTAACCCCTAATCCTAACCCTAACCCTAACCCAAACCCTAACCCTAACCCTAACGCTAACCCTAACCCTAACCCTAACCGAAACACTAATCCTAAACCTTACCCTAATCCTAATGCTAACCCTAAACCTAATTCAAACTCAAACCCTAACCCTAATCCTAAACCGAACCGAAACACTAACCCTAACCCTAAACCTAGCACAAAACATAACCCACACCGAAACCCTAACCCTAACCCTAACCCTAACCAAAACCCACACCGTAAGCCTAACCCTAACCCAAACCCTAACACTAACCCTAATCCTAACCCAAACCCTAACGCTAACCCTAACCCTAACTGAAACCCTAACCATAACCCTAACCCTAACCCTAACCCTAACCCTAACCCTAAACCTAAACCTAACCCAAAACATAACCCAAACCGAAAGCCTAACCCTAAACCTAACCCTAACCCTAATTCTAACCCTAACCCTAAACCTAATCCTAGTACTAACCCTAACTCTAACCCTAACACTAACCCTAACCTTAAACCTTACCCAAACCCAAACTCTAAACCTAACTCTAATCGGAACCCTAACCCTAACCCTATCCCTAACCCTAACCGAAACACTAATCCTAAACCTAACCCTAACCCTAATTCTAACCCTAAACATAATTCAAACAAAAACCCTAACCCTAATCCTAACCTGAAACGAAACCCTAACCCTAACCCTAAACCTAACCCAAAACATAACCCACACCGAAACCCTAACCCTATCCCTAACCCAAACCCAAACCCACACCGTAACCCTAACCCTAACCCAAACCCTAACACTAACCCTAATCCTACCCTTAAACCCTAACCCTAACCCTAACCATAACCCAAACCTAAAGCCTAACCCTAACCATAAACCTAATCCAACCCCTAACCCTAACCCTAACTCTAACATAAACCCTAACCTAACCCTAACCCTAACCCTAATCCTAGTCCTAACCCTACCCCTAACCCTAACCCTAAACCTAAACTTAACCCTTACCCAAACCCAAACTCTAAACCTATCTCTAATCGGAACCCTAACCCTAAACCTAATCCTAACCCTAACCCTAACCCTAACCCTAAACCTAACCTTAACCCTTACCCAAACCCAAACTCTAAACCTAACTCTAATCGGAACCCTAACCGTAACCCTAATCCTAACCCTAACCCTAACCATAACCCTAATCCAACACCTCACCCTAACCCTAACTCTAACCCAAACCCTAACCTATCCCTAACTCTAAACCAAACCCAAACCCTAACCCCAACCCTAACTCTAACCCAAACCCCAACCTAACCCTAAACCTAACCCTAACTCAAAACCTAACTCTAACACTAACCCAAATCCTAACCCTAACCCTAACCCAAACCATAACCCAAATAATAATCCTAATCCTAACCCTAACCCTAACCCTCATCCTTATCCTAACCCTAACCCTAACCCTAACCTTAACACTAACCCTAATTCTAAACCTAACCCTAACCTTAACCATAACCCGAACCCAAAACCAAACCCTAATCTTAACACAAACCCTAACACTAATCCTAACCCTAACCGTAACCCTAACCCTAACCCTAACACAAACCCTAACCCTAACCCTAACCCTAACCCTAACCATAACCCTAACACAAACCCTAACCCTAACCCTAATCCTAACCCTAATCCTAACCCTAAACCTAACCCTAACACTAACCCTAGTCCTAACCCTAACCCTAACCCAAACCCTAACACTAACCCTAACCCTAACCTTAACCCTAAATCAAACCCTAACCCTAACCCTAACCCTAACCCTAAACCTAACCCAAAACATAACCCACACCGAAACCCTAACCCTAACCCTAACCCTAAGCAAAACCCACACCGTAAGCCCAACCCTAACCCTAACCCTAACCCTAACCCTACCCCAAACGCTAACTCTAACCCTAACCCCAAACCTAAACCTAACCCTAAACCTAACCCTAACCCTAACCGAAAAACTAAACCTAAACCTAACACTAATCCAAACACTAACCCTAACCCTTATCCTAACCTATACCCAAACCCTAACCCTAACCCTACCCCTAATCCAAACCCTAACCGTAATCCTAATCCTACCCGTAACCCTAACCCTCACCCAACCCCTAACCCTCACCCTAACTCTACCCCAAACCCGAACCCTAACCCTAACCCTAACCCTAACCCTAACACAAACCCTAACCCTAACCCTAATCCTAACCCTAATGCTAACCCTAAACCTAACCCTAACACTAACCCTAGTCCTAACCCTAACCCTAACCCAAACCCTAATAATAACCCTAAACCTAAATTTAACCCCTAATCCTAACCCTAACCCTAACCCAAACCCTAACCCTAACCCTAACGCTAACCCTAACCCTAACCCTAACCGAAACACTAATCCTAAACCTTACCCTAATCCTAATGCTAACCCTAAACCTAATTCAAACTCAAACCCTAACCCTAATCCTAAACCGAACCGAAACACTAACCCTAACCCTAAACCTAGCACAAAACATAACCCACACCGAAACCCTAACCCTAACCCTAACCCTAACCAAAACCCACACCGTAAGCCTAACCCTAACCCAAACCCTAACACTAACCCTAATCCTAACCCAAACCCTAACGCTAACCCTAACCCTAACTGAAACCCTAACCATAACCCTAACCCTAACCCTAACCCTAACCCTAACCCTAAACCTAAACCTAACCCAAAACATAACCCAAACCGAAAGCCTAACCCTAAACCTAACCCTAACCCTAATTCTAACCCTAACCCTAAACCTAATCCTAGTACTAACCCTAACTCTAACCCTAACACTAACCCTAACCTTAAACCTTACCCAAACCCAAACTCTAAACCTAACTCTAATCGGAACCCTAACCCTAACCCTATCCCTAACCCTAACCGAAACACTAATCCTAAACCTAACCCTAACCCTAATTCTAACCGTAAACCTAATTCAAACAAAAACCCTAACCCTAATCCTAACCTGAAACGAAACCCTAACCCTAACCCTAAACCTAACCCAAAACATAACCCACACCGAAACCCTAACCCTAACCCTAACCCAAACCCAAACCCACACCGTAACCCTAACCCTAACCCAAACCCTAACACTAACCCTAATCCTACCCTTAAACCCTAACCCTAACCCTAACCATAACCCAAACCTAAAGCCTAACCCTAACCATAAACCTAATCCAACCCCTAACCCTAACCCTAACTCTAACATAAACCCTAACCTAACCCTAACCCTAACCCTAATCCTAGTCCTAACCCTACCCCTAACCCTAACCCTAAACCTAAACTTAACCCTTACCCAAACCCAAACTCTAAACCTATCTCTAATCGGAACCCTAACCCTAAACCTAATCCTAACCCTAACCCTAACCCTAACCCTAAACCTAACCTTAACCCTTACCCAAACCCAAACTCTAAACCTAACTCTAATCGGAACCCTAACCGTAACCCTAATCCTAACCCTAACCCTAACCATAACCCTAATCCAACACCTCACCCTAACCCTAACTCTAACCCAAACCCTAACCTAACCCTAACTCTAAACCAAACCCAAACCCTAACCCTAACCCTAACTCTAACCCAAACCCCAACCTAACCCTAAACCTAACCCTAACTCAAAACCTAACTCTAACACTAACCCAAATCCTAACCCTAACCCTAACCCAAACCATAACCCAAATAATAACCCTAATCCTAACCCTAACCCTAACCCTCATCCTTATCCTAACCCTAACCCTAACCCTAACCTTAACACTAACCCTAATTCTAAACCTAACCCTAACCTTAACCATAACCCGAACCCAAAACCAAACCCTAATCTTAACACAAACCCTAACACTAATCCTAACCCTAACCGTAACCCTAACCCTAACCCTAACACAAACCCTAACCCTAACCCTAACCCTAACCCAAACAAAAACCCTAACACAAACCCTAACCCTAACCCTAATCCTAACCCTAATCCTAACCCTAAACCTAACCCTAACACTAACCCTAGTCCTAACCCTAACCCTAACCCAAACCCTAACACTAACCCTAACCCTAACCTTAACCCTAAATCAAACCCTAACCCTAACCCTAACCCTAACCCTAAACCTAACCCAAAACATAACCCACACCGAAACCCTAACCCTAACCCTAACCCTAAGCAAAACCCACACCGTAAGCCCAACCCTAACCCTAACCCTAACCCTAACCCTACCCCAAACGCTAACCCTAACCCTAACCCCAAACCTAAACCTAACCCTAAACCTAACCCTAACCCTAACCGAAAAACTAAACCTAAACCTAACCCTAATCCAAACCCTAACCCTAACCCTTATCCTAACCTATACCCAAACCCTAACCCTAAC
>JAJHUQ010000040.1:4062500-4065000 GCA_035773235.1 Eospalax fontanierii | reverse complement strand
AAACCTAACCCAAAACATAACCCAAACCGAAACCCTTACCCTAAACCTAAACCTAACCCTAAACCCTAACCCTAACACTTATCCTAACCATAACCCAAACCTAAAACCAAACCCTAACCCTAATCCAAACCCTAACCCTAACCCTAATCCTAGTCCTAATCCTAACCCTAACCCTAAACCTAACCTTAACACTTACCCAAACCCAAACTATAAACCTAACTCTAATCGGAACCCTAACCCTAACCCTAATCCTAACCCTAACCCTAACCATAACCCTAATCCAACACCTCACCCTAACCCTAACTCTAACCCAAACCCTAACCTAACCCTAACTCTAAACCAAACCCAAACCCTATCCCTAACCCTAACTCTAACCCAAACCCCAATGTAAGCCTAAACCTAACCCTAACTCAAACCCTAACTCTAACACTAACCCAAACCCTAACCCTAACCATAACCCTAATCCAACACCTTACCCTAACCCTAACTCTAACCCAAACCCTAACCTAACCCTAACTCTAAACCAAACCCAAACCGTAACCCTAACACTGACTCTAACCCAAACCCTAATCTAACCCTAAACCTAACCCTAACTCAAACCCTAACTCTAACACTAACCCAAACCCTAACCCTAACCCTAACCCAAACCATAACCCAAATAGTAACCCTAATCCTAACCCTAACCCTAACCTTCATCCTTATCCTAACCCTCACCCTAACCCTAACAGTAACACTAACCCTAATTGTAAACCAAACCCTAACCCTAACCCTAACCCAAACCCAAACCCTAATCTTAACACAAACCCTAACCCTAATCCTAACCCTAACCGTAACCCTAACCCTAACCCTAACCCAAACCCTAACCCTAACACTAATCCTAACCCAAACCCTAACCCTAACCCTAACTCTAACTCAAACCCTAAACATAACCCTAACCCTAACCCAAACTCTAACCCTTACCCTAACCCTAACCCTAACCCTAAACCTAACCCAAAACATAACCCGCACCGAAACTCTAACCCTAACCCTAACCCTAACCAAAACCCACACCGTAAGCCCAACCCTAACCCTAACCCTAACCCTAACCCTACCCCAAACGCTAACCCTAACCCTAACCCAAAACCTAAACCTAACCCTAAACCTAACCCTAACCCTAACCGAAAAAACTAAACCTAAACCTAACCCTAAGCCAAACCCTAACCCTAACCCTTAACCTAACCCATACCCAAACCCTAACCCTAACCCTAACCCTAATCCAAACCCTAACCGTAATCCTAATCCTAACCGTAACCCTAACCCTAACCCAACCCCTAACCCTCACCCTAACTCTAACCCAAACCCGAACCCTAAACCTAACCCTAACCGAAACACTAATCCTAAACCTTACCCTAACCCTAATGCTAACCCTATACCTAATTCAAACTCAAACCCTAACCGTAACCCTAACCCTAACCCAAACCCTAACCCTAACCCTAACTCTAACCCAAACCCTAACCTAACCCTAACCCTAACCCTAACCCTAACCCAAACCCTAACCCTAACCCTAATCCTAACCCAAACCCTAACCCTAACCCTAACTCTAACACTAACCCAAACCTTAACCCTAAAAGTAACCCAAACCCTAACCCAAATAATAACCCTAATCCTAACCCTAACCCTAACCCTCATCCTTATGCTAACCCTAACCCTAACCCTAACCCTAACCCTAACCCTAACCCTAACCCAAACCATAACCCAAATAATAACCCTAATCCTAACCCTAACCCTAAACCTCATCCTCATCCTAACCCTAACCCTAACCCTAACACTAAACCTAAACCTAACCCTAATTCTAACCCTAACCCTAACCCTAACCCTAACCCTAAAGATAATCTTAACACTAACCCTAACCCTAACACTAACCCAGATTCAAACCTAACCCTAACCCAAACCCTAACCCTAACCCTAACAATAACCCAAAACCTAACCCTAACCCTAACCCTAACTCAAACCCTAAACCTAACCCTAATCCTAACCCTAATGCTAACCCTATACCTAATCCTAACACTAACCCCAGTCCTAACCCTAACACTAACCCAAACCCTAAACCTAACCCTAATCCTAACCCAAACCCTAACCCTAACCCTATCCCTAACCCTAACCCTAACCCTAACCCTAACCTTAACACTAACCCTAATTCTAAACCTAACCCTAACCTTAACCCTAACCCTAACCCTAATCCTAACCCTAACCCTAACCCTAACCCTAACCCTTCATCCTTATCCTAACCCTAACCCTAACCTTAACACTAACCCTAATTGTAAACCTAACCCTAACCCTAACCCTAACCCTAACCCTAACCCTAACCCAAACCCAAACCCTAAACTTAACACAAACCCTAACCCTAATCCTAAACTTAACCATAACCCTAACCCTAACCCTAACCCAAACCCTAACCCTAACCATAACCCTAAACCAAACCATAACCCTAACCCTACCCCTAACCCTAATCCTAACCCTA
>JAJHUQ010000040.1:4057500-4060000 GCA_035773235.1 Eospalax fontanierii | reverse complement strand
TAACCCTAACTCAAAACCTAACTCTAACACTAAGCCAAACCCTAACCCTAACCCAAACCCAAACCCTAACCCTAACCCTAACTCTAATCCAAATCCTAAACCTAACCCTCATCCTTATCCTAACCCTAACCCTAACCCTTACACTTACCCAAACCCAAACCCTAAAACTAACCCTAATCCGAACCCTAACCGTAATCCTAATCCTAACCGTAACCCTAACCCTAACCCAACCCCTAACCCTCACCCTAACTCTAACCCAAACCCTAACCCTAACCCAAATCCTAACTCTAACCCTAACCCTAAACTTAACACAAACCCTAACCCTAACCCTAACCCTAACCCTAAACCTAACCATAACCCAAACCCTAACCATAAACCTAACCCAAACCTAAACCCTAAACTTTACCCTAATCGTAACTCAAACCCTAACCCTAACCCAAATCCAAACCGTAAACTTTACACTAACCCTAGCCCTAACACTAACCCAAATTTAAACCTAAGCCTAACCCTAACCCAAACCCTAACCCTAATCCTAACCCTAACCCTAACCCTAACCCTAACCCTAACCCAAACCCGAACCCCAACCATAACCCTAACCCAAACCCTAACCCTAACCCTAACCGTAACCTAAACCCTAACCCTAAACTTAACCCTAAACCAAACCCTAATCCTAACCCTAACCCTAACATTAACCCTAACCAAAAACCTAAACCTAACCCTACTCCAAACCCTAACCCTAACCCTTACCCTTACCCAAACCGAAATCCTAAAACTAACCCTAATCCAAACACTAACCCTAATCCTAACCGTAACCGTAACCCTAACCCAACCCCTAACCTTCACCATAACTCTAACCCAAATCCGACTCTAACCCTAACCCTAACCAAAATCCTAACCCGAAACCTGACCCTAACCCTAACCTAAACCCTAACCCTAACCCAAACCCTAACCCAAACCCAAACCCTAACCATAACCCTAACACCAAACCTAACCATAACCCTAACCCTAATCCTAATGCTAAACCTAACCCTAACCCTAACCCTAGCCCTAAACCTAACCACACCTAAACCGTAACCCAAACCCTTATCCTAACACTAACCCTAACACTAACCCTAACCAAAAACCTAAATCCTAACCCTACTCCTAACGCTAACCCTAACCCTAACACAAACCCTAACCCTAAACGTAACCTTAACCCAAACCCTAACCCTAACCTTAACCCAAACCCAAACCCTAATCTTAACACAAACCCTAACCCTAATCCTAACCCTAACCCTAACCCTAACCCAAAAGCTAACCCTAACCCTAACCCTAACCCAAACCTTAACCCTAAACCTAACCATAACCCTAACCAAAACCCAAACCCTAACCCTAACCCTAATTCTAACCCTAATGCTAACCCTAAAACTAACCCTAACACTAACCCTAGTCCTAACCCTAACCCTAACCCAAACCCTAACACTAACCCTAACCCTAACCCTAAATCAAACCCTAAACCTAAACCTAACCCTAACCCGAACCCAAACCCTAACCCTAACTGAAAAACTAATCCTAAACCTAACCGTAACCCTAATGCTAACCCTAAACCTAATTCCAATTCAAACCCTAACCCTAACCCTAAACCTAACACAAAACATAACCCAAACCGAAACCCTTACCCTAAACCTAAACCCTAACCCTACTCCTAACGCTAACCCTAACCCTAACACAAACCCTAACCCTAAACGTAACCTTAACCCAAACCCTAACCCTAACCTTAACCCAAACCCAAACCCTAATCTTAACACAAACCCTAACCCTAATCCTAACCCTAACCCTAACCCTAACCCAAAAGCTAACCCTAACCCTAACCCTAACCCAAGCCTTAACCCTAAACCTAACCATAACCCTAACCAAAACCCAAACCCTAACCCTAACCCTAATTCTAACCCTAATGCTAACCCTAAAACTAACCCTAACACTAACCCTAGTCCTAACCCTAACCCTAATCCAAACCCTAACACTAACCCTAACCCTAACCCTAAATCAAACCCTAAACCTAAACCTAAACCTAACCCGAACCCAAACCCTAACCCTAACCCTAACCCTAACTGAAACACTAATCCTAAACCTAACCCTAACCCTAATGCTAACCCTAAACCTAATTCCAATTCAAACCCTAACCCTAACCCTAAACCTAACACAAAACATAACCCAAACCGAAACCCTTACCCTAAACCTAACCCTATCCCTAAACCCTAACCCTAACACTTATTCTAACCATAACCCAAACCTAAAACCAAACCCTAACCCTAATCCAAACCCTAACCCTAACCCTAATCCTAGTCCTAATCCTAACCCTAACCCTAACCCTAACCCTAAACCTAACCTTAACACTTACCGAAACCCAAACTCTAAACCTAACTCTAATCGGAACCCTAACCCTAACCCTAATCCTAACCCTAACCCTAATCATAACCCTAATCCAACACCTAACCCTAACCCTAACTCTAACCCAAAC
>JAJHUQ010000040.1:4047500-4050000 GCA_035773235.1 Eospalax fontanierii | reverse complement strand
CACTAACCCTAGTCCTAACCCTAACCCTAACCCAAACCCTAACACTAACCCTAACCCTAACCCTAAATCAAACCCTAAACCTAAACCTAACCCTAACCCGAACCCAAACCCTAACCCTAACTGAAAAACTAATCCTAATCCTAACCGTAACCCTAATGCTAACCCTAAACCTAATTCCAATTCAAACCCTAACCCTAACCCTAAACCTAACACAAAACATAACCCAAACCGAAACCCTTACCCTAAACCTAAACCCTAACCCTACTCCTAACGCTAACCCTAACCCTAACACAAACCCTAACCCTAAACGTAACCTTAACCCAAACCCTAACCCTAACCTTAACCCAAACCCAAACCCTAATCTTAACACAAACCCTAACCCTAATCCTAACCCTAGCCCTAGCCCTAACCCAAAAGCTAGCCCTAACCCTAACCCTAACCCAAGCCTTAACCCTAACCCTAACCATAACCCTAACCAAAACCCAAACCCTAACCCTAACCCTAATTCTAACCCTAATGCTAGCCCTAAAACTAACCCTAGCACTAACCCTAGTCCTAACCCTAACCCTAATCCAAACCCTAACACTAACCCTAACCCTAACCCTAAATCAAACCCTAAACCTAAACCTAAACCTAACCCGAACCCAAACCCTAACCCTAACCCTAACCCTAACTGAAACACTAATCCTAAACCTAACCCTAACCCTAATGCTTACCCTAAACCTAATTCCAATTCAAACCCTAACCCTAACCCTAAACCTAACACAAAACATAACCCAAACCGAAACCCTTACCCTAAACCTAACCCTATCCCTAAACCCTAACCCTAACACTTATCCTAACCATAACCCAAACCTAAAACCAAACCCTAACCCTAATCCAAACACTAACCCTAACCCTAATCCTAGTCCTAATCCTAACCCTAACCCTAACCCTAACCCTAAACCTAACCTTAACACTTACCGAAACCCAAACTCTAAACCTAACTCTAATCGGAACCCTAACCCTAACCCTAATCCTAACCCTAACCCTAATCATAACCCTAATCCAACACCTAACCCTAACCCTAACTCTAACCCAAACCCTAACCTAACCCTAACTCTAAACCAAACCCAAACCCTATCCCTAACCCTAACTCTAACCCAAACCCCAATGTAAGCCTAAACCTAACCCTAACTCAAACCCTAACTCTAACACTAACCCAAACCCTAACCCTAACCGTAACCCTAATCCAACACCTTACCCTAACCCTAACTCTAACCCAAACCCTAACCTAACCCTAACTCTAAACCAAACCCAAACCGTAACCCTAACACTGACTCTAACCCAAACCCTAATCTAACCCTAAACCTAACCCTAACTCAAACCCGAACTCTAACACTATCCCAAACCCTAACCCTAACCCTAACCCAAACCATAACCCAAATAGTAAATCTAATCCTAACCCTAACCCTAATCTTCATCCTTATCCTAACCCTCACCCTAACCCTAACCTTAACACTAACCCTAATTGTAAACCTAACCCTAACCCTAACCCTAACCCTAACCCAAACCCAAACCCTAATCTTAACACAAACCCTAACCCTAATCCTAACCCTAATCGTAACCCTAACCCTAACCCTAACCCAAACCCTAACCCTAACACTAATCCTAACCCAAACCCTAACCCTAACCCTAACCCTAACTCAAACCCTAACCATAACCCTAACCCTAACCCAAACTCTAACCCTAACCCTAACCCTAACCCTAACCCAAACCCTAACCCTAACCCTAACCCTAACCGAAACCCTAGCCCTAACCCTAATCCTAACCCTAACCTTAACACTAACCCTAATTCTAAACCTAACCCTAACCTTAACCCTAACCCTAGCCCTAATCCTAACCCTAACCGTAACCCTAAACCTAACCCTAACCCAAACCCTAACCCTAACCCTAATCCTAACACAAACCCTAACCCTAACCCTAAGCCAAACCCTAAGCCTAGCCCTAACCCTAACCCAAACCCTAACCCTAACCCTAACCCTAACCCTAACACAAACCCTAACCCTAACCCTAATCCTAACCCTAATGCTAACCCTAAACCTAACCCTAACACTAACCCTAGTCCTAACCCTAACCCTAACCCAAACCCTAACACTAACCCTAACCCTAACCCTAACCCTAAATCAAACCCTAAACCTAACCCTAAACCTAACCCAAACCCAAACCCTAATCTTAACACAAACCCTAACGCTAAACCTAACGCTAACCGTAACCCTAATCCTAACCCTAACCCAAACCCTAACCCTAACCCTAACCCTAACCCAAACCCTAACGCTAACCCTAACCCTAACCCAAACCCTAACCCTAACCCTAACCCTAACCCAAACCCTAACCCTAACCCTAACCCAAACCCTAACCCTAACCCTAACCCTACCCCTAACCCTAACCCTAGCCCTAACTCAAACCCTAACCCTAACCCTAACTCGAATTTGAACGCAAACCCTAACCCTACCCCTAA
>JAJHUQ010000040.1:4025000-4027500 GCA_035773235.1 Eospalax fontanierii | reverse complement strand
TAATGCTAACCCTAAAACTAACCCTAACACTAACCCTAGTCCTAACCCTAACCCTAACCCAAACCCTAACACTAACCCTAACCCTAACCCTAAATCAAACCCTAAACCTAAACCTAACCCTAACCCGAACCCAAACCCTAACCCTAACTGAAAAACTAATCCTAAACCTAACCGTAACCCTAATGCTAACCCTAAACCTAATTCCAATTCAAACCCTAACCCTAACCCTAAACCTAACACAAAACATAACCCAAACCGAAACCCTTACCCTAAACCTAAACCCTAACCCTACTCCTAACGCTAACCCTAACCCTAACACAAACCCTAACCCTAAACGTAACCTTAACCCAAACCCTAACCCTAACCTTAACCCAAACCCAAACCCTAATCTTAACACAAACCCTAACCCTAATCCTAACCCTAACCCTAACCCTAACCCAAAAGCTAACCCTAACCCTAACCCTAACCCAAGCCTTAACCCTAAACCTAACCATAACCCTAACCAAAACCCAAACCCTAACCCTAACCCTAATTCTAACCCTAATGCTAACCCTAAAACTAACCCTAACACTAACCCTAGTCCTAACCCTAACCCTAATCCAAACCCTAACACTAACCCTAACCCTCACCCCAAATCAAACCCTAAACCTAAACCTAAACCTAACCCGAACCCAAACCCTAACCCTAACCCTAACCCTAACTGAAACACTAATCCTAAACCTAACCCTAACCCTAATGCTAACCCTAAACCTAATTCCAATTCAAACCCTAACCCTAACCCTAAACCTAACACAAAACATAACCCAAACCGAAACCCTTACCCTAAACCTAACCCTATCCCTAAACCCTAACCCTAACACTTATTCTAACCATAACCCAAACCTAAAACCAAACCCTAACCCTAATCCAAACCCTAACCCTAACCCTAATCCTAGTCCTAATCCTAACCCTAACCCTAACCCTAACCCTAAACCTAACCTTAACACTTACCGAAACCCAAACTCTAAACCTAACTCTAATCGGAACCCTAACCCTAACCCTAATCCTAACCCTAACCCTAATCATAACCCTAATCCAACACCTAACCCTAACCCTAACTCTAACCCAAACCCTAACCTAACCCTAACTCTAAACCAAACCCAAACCCTATCCCTAACCCTAACTCTAACCCAAACCCCAATGTAAGCCTAAACCTAACCCTAACTCAAACCCTAACTCTAACACTAACCCAAACCCTAACCCTAACCGTAACCCTAATCCAACACCTTACCCTAACCCTAACTCTAACCCAAACCCTAACCTAACCCTAACTCTAAACCAAACCCAAACCGTAACCCTAACACTGACTCTAACCCAAACCCTAATCTAACCCTAAACCTAACTCTAACTCAAACCCTAACTCTAACACTAACCCAAACCCTAACCCTAACCCTAACCCAAACCATAACCCAAATAGTAAACCTAATCCTAACCCTAACCCTAACCTTCATCCTTATCCTAACCCTCACCCTAACCCTAACCTTAACACTAACCCTAATTGTAAACCTAACCCTAACCCTAACCCTAACCCTAACCCAAACCCAAACCCTAATCTTAACACAAACCCTAACCCTAATCCTAACCCTAATCGTAACCCTAACCCTAACCCTAACCCAAACCCTAACCCTAACACTAATCCTAACCCAAACCCTAACCCTAACCCTAACCCTAACTCAAACCCTAACCATAACCCTAACCCTAACCCAAACTCTAACCCTAACCCTAACCCTAACCCTAACCCAAACCCTAACCCTAACCCTAACCCTAACCGAAACCCTAGCCCTAACCCTAATCCTAACCCTAACCTTAACACTAACCCTAATTCTAAACCTAACCCTAACCTTAACCCTAACCCTAGCACTAATCCTAACCATAACCGTAACCCTAACCCTAACCCTAACCCAAACCCTAACCCTAACCCTAATCCCAACACAAACCCTAACCCTAACCCTAAGCCAAACCCTAAGCCTAGCCCTAACCCTAACCCAAACCCTAACCCTAACCCTAACCCTAACCCTAACACAAACCCTAACCCTAACCCTAATCCTAACCCTAATGCTAACCCTAAACCTAACCCTAACACTAACCCTAGTCCTAACCCTAACCCAACCCCAAACCCTAATCTTAACACAAACCCTAACCCTAATCCTAACCCTAACCGTAACCCTAACCCTAATTCTAACACAAACCCTAACGGTAACCCTAACCCAAACCAAAACCCTACCCCTACCCCTACCCCTAACCCTAACCCTAAGCCTAACTCAAACCCTAACCCTAACCCGGACCCGTACCCGAACCCAAACCCTAACCCTAACCCTAAACCTAACCTAAACCCTAAACCTAACCCTAACACTACTCCTAAACCAAACCCTAAATCTAACCCTAAACCTAAACCTAATCCTAACTCTAAACCTAACCCTAACCCTAACCCAAACCCTAACACTAACACTAAGCTTAACCC
>JAJHUQ010000040.1:4012500-4020000 GCA_035773235.1 Eospalax fontanierii | reverse complement strand
AAACCCTAACCCTAACCCTAACCCTAACCCTAAACCTAACCATAACCCAAACCCTAACCATAAACCTAACCCAAACCTAAACCCTAAACTTTACCCTAATCGTAACTCAAACCCTAACCCTAACCCAAATCCAAACCGTAAACTTTACACTAACCCTAGCCCTAACACTAACCCAAATTCAAACCTAAGCCTAACCCTAACCCAAACCCTAACCCTAATCCTAACCCTAACCCTAACCCTAACCCTAACCCTAACCCAAACCCGACCCCCAACCATAACCCTAACCCAAACCCTAACCCTAACCCTAACCGTAACCTAAACCCTAACCCTAAACTTAACCCTAAACCAAACCCTAACCCTAACCCTAACCCTAACATTAACCCTAACCAAAAACCTAAACCTAACCCTACTCCAAACCCTAACCCTAACCCTTACCCTTACCCAAACAGAAATCCTAAAACTAACCCTAATCCAAACACTAACCCTAATCCTAACCGTAACCGTAACCCTAACCCAACCCCTAACCTTCACCATAACTCTAACCCAAATCCGACTCTAACCCTAACCCTAACCAAAATCCTAACCCGAAACCTGACCCTAACCCTAACCTAAGCCCTAACCCTAACCCAAACCCTAACCCAAACCCAAACCCTAACCCTAACCCTAACACCAAACCTAACCATAACCCTAACCCTAATCCTAATGCTAAACCTAACCCTAACCCTAACCCTAGCCCTAAACCTAACCAAACCTAAACCGTAACCCAAACCCTAATCCTAACACTAACCCTAACACTAACCCTAACCAAAAACCTAAATCCTAACCCTACTCCTAACGCTAACCCTAACCCTAACACAAACCCTAACCCTAAACGTAACCTTAACCCAAACCCTAACCCTAACCTTAACCCAAACCCAAACCCTAATCTTAACACAAACCCTAACCCTAATCCTAACCCTAACCCTAACCCTAACCCAAAAGCTAACCCTAACCCTAACCCTAACCCAAACCTTAACCCTAAACCTAACCATAACCCTAACCAAAACCCAAACCCTAACCCTAACCCTAATTCTAACCCTAATGCTAACCCTAAAACTAACCCTAACACTAACCCTAGTCCTAACCCTAACCCTAACCCAAACCCTAACACTAACCCTAACCCTAACCCTAAATCAAACCCTACACCTAAACCTAACCCTAACCCGAACCCAAACCCTAACCCTAACTGAAAAACTAATCCTAAACCTAACCGTAACCCTAATGCTAACCCTAAACCTAATTCCAATTCAAACCCTAACCCTAACCCTAAACCTAACACAAAACATAACCCAAACCGAAACCCTTACCCTAAACCTAAACCCTAACCCTACTCCTAACGCTAACCCTAACCCTAACACAAACCCTAACCCTAAACGTAACCTTAACCCAAACCCTAACCCTAACCTTAACCCAAACCCAAACCCTAATCTTAACACAAACCCTAACCCTAATCCTAACCCTAACCCTAACCCTAACCCAAAAGCTAACCCTAACCCTAACCCTAACCCAAGCCTTAACCCTAAACCTAACCATAACCCTAACCAAAACCCAAACCCTAACCCTAACCCTAATTCTAACCCTAATGCTAACCCTAAAACTAACCCTAACACTAACCCTAGTCCTAACCCTAACCCTAATCCAAACCCTAACACTAACCCTAACCCTAACCCTAAATCAAACCCTAAACCTAAACCTAAACCTAACCCGAACCCAAACCCTAACCCTAACCCTAACCCTAACTGAAACACTAATCCTAAACCTAACCCTAACCCTAATGCTAACCCTAAACCTAATTCCAATTCAAACCCTAACCCTAACCCTAAACCTAACACAAAACATAACCCAAACCGAAACCCTTACCCTAAACCTAACCCTATCCCTAAACCCTAACCCTAACACTTATCCTAACCATAACCCAAACCTAAAACCAAACCCTAACCCTAATCCAAACCCTAACCCTAACCCTAATCCTAGTCCTAATCCTAACCCTAACCCTAACCCTAACCCTAAACCTAACCTTAACACTTACCGAAACCCAAACTCTAAACCTAACTCTAATCGGAACCCTAACCCTAACCCTAATCCTAACCCTAACCCTAATCATAACCCTAATCCAACACCTAACCCTAACCCTAACTCTAACCCAAACCCTAACCTAACCCTAACTCTAAACCAAACCCAAACCCTATCCCTAACCCTAACTCTAACCCAAACCCCAATGTAAGCCTAAACCTAACCCTAACTCAAACCCTAACTCTAACACTAACCCAAACCCTAACCCTAACCGTAACCCTAATCCAACACCTTACCCTAACCCTAACTCTAACCCAAACCCTAACCTAACCCTAACTCTAAACCAAACCCAAACCGTAACCCTAACACTGACTCTAACCCAAACCCTAATCTAACCCTAAACCTAACCCTAACTCAAACCCGAACTCTAACACTAACCCAAACCCTAACCCTAACCCTAACCCAAACCATAACCCAAATAGTAAACCTAATCCTAACCCTAACCCTAACCTTCATCCTTATCCTAACCCTCACCCTAACCCTAACCTTAACACTAACCCTAATTGTAAACCTAACCCTAACCCTAACCCTAACCCTAACCCAAACCCAAACCCTAATCTTAACACAAACCCTAACCCTAATCCTAACCCTAATCGTAACCCTAACCCTAACCCTAACCCAAACCCTAACCCTAACACTAATCCTAACCCAAACCCTAACCCTAACCCTAACCCTAACTCAAACCCTAACCATAACCCTAACCCTAACCCAAACTCTAACCCTAACCCTAACCCTAACCCTAACCCAAACCCTAACCCTAACCCTAACCCTAACCGAAACCCTAGCCCTAACCCTAATCCTAACCCTAACCTTAACACTAACCCTAATTCTAAACCTAACCATAACCTTAACCCTAACCCTAGCCCTAATCCTAACCCTAACCGTAACCCTAACCCTAACCCTAACCCAAACCCTAACCCTAACCCTAATCCTAACACAAACCCTAACCCTAACCCTAAGCCAAACCCTAAGCCTAGCCCTAACCCTAACCCAAACCCTAACCCTAACCCTAACCCTAACCCTAACACAAACCCTAACCCTAACCCTAATCCTAACCCTAATGCTAACCCTAAACCTAACCCTAACACTAACCCTAGTCCTAACCCTAACCCTAACCCAAACCCTAACACTAACCCTAACCCTAACCCTAACCCTAAATCAAACCCTAAACCTAACCCTAAACCTAACCCAAACCCAAACCCTAATCTTAACACAAACCCTAACCCTAATCCTAACCCTAACCGTAACCCTAACCCTAACCCTAACCCAAACCCTAACCCTAACCCTAATCCTAACCCAAACCCTAACCCTAACCCTAACCCTAACCCAAACCCTAACCCTAACCCTAACCCTAACCCAAACCCTAACCCTAACCCTAACCCAAACCCTAACCCTAACCCTAACCCTACCCCTAACCCTAACCCTAGCCCTAACTCAAACCCTAACCCTAACCCTAACTCGAATTTGAACGCAAACCCTAACCCTACCCCTAAACCTAACCCAAACCCTAAACGTAACCCTAACACTACTTCTAAACCAAACCCTAAATCTAACCATAACCCTAAACCTAATCCTAACTCTAAACCTAACCCTCACCCTAACCCATACCCTAACACTAACACTAAGCTTAACCCTAACACTAACACAAACCTAACCCTAACACTAACCCTAATTCTAACTAAAACCCAAAACCTAACACTAACCCTAACCCAAACCCTAATAATAACCCTAAAACTAAACCTAACCCCTAATCCTAACCCTAACCCTAACCCAAACCCTAACCCTAACCCTAACCCTAACCGAAACACTAATCCTAAACCTTACCCTAACCCTAATGCTAACCCTAAACCTAATTCAAACTCAAACCCTAACCCTAATCCTAAACCGAACCGAAACCCTAACCCTAACCCTAAACCTAACCCAAAACATAACCCACACCGAAACCCTAACTCTAACCCTAATCCTAACCAAAACCCACACCGTAAGCCTAACCCTAACCCAAACCCTAAAACTAACCCTAATCCTAACCCAAACCCTAACCCTAACCCTAACCCTAACTCAAACCCTAACCGTAACCCTAACCCAAACCCAAGCCCTAAACCTAACCCTAATCCTAACCCTAATGCTAACCCTAAACCTAACCCTAACATAACCCTAGTCTTAACCCTAACCCTAACCCAAACCCTTACACTAGCCCTAATCATAGCCCTAAATCAAACCCTAACCCTCACCCTAACCCTAACCCTAACTCAAACCCTAACCGTAACCCTAACCCAAACCCAAACCCTCAACCTAACCCTAATCCTAACCCTAATGCTAACCCTAAACCTAACCCTAACATAACCCTAGTCTTAACCCTAACCCTAACCCAAACCCTTACACTAACCCTAATCATAACCCTAAATCAAACCCTAACCCTCACCCTAACCCTAACCCTAACCCTCACCCTAACTGTAACACTTATCCTAAACCTAACACTAACCCTAATGCGAACCCTAAACCTAATTCAAACTCAAACCCTAAACCTAATCCTAACCCTAACCCTAACCCTAACCCTAACCCTAAACCTAACCCAAAACATAACTCAAACCGAAACCCTAACCCTAACCCTAACCCTAACCCTAATTCTAACCGTAACCCTAAACCTAATCCTAGTACTAACCCTAACCCTAACCCTAACCCTAACCCTAACCTTAAACCTTACCCAAACCCAAACTCTAAACCTAACTCTAATCGGAACCCTAAACCAAACCCTAACCCTAACCCTACCCCTACCCGAAACACTAATCCTAAACCTAACCCTAACCCTAATCCTAACCTGAACCGAAACCCTAACCCTAACCCTAAACCTAACCCAAAACATAACCCACATCGAAACGCTAACCCTAACCCTAAACCAAACCCAAATCCACACCGTAACCCTAACCCTAACCCAAACCCTAACACTAACCCTAATCCTACCCTTAAACCTTAAACCTAACCCTAACCATAATCCAAACCTAAAGCCTAACCCTAACCATAAACCTAATCCAACCCCTAACCCTAACCCTAACTCTAACATAAAACCTAACCTAACCCTAACCCTAACCCTAATCCTAGTCCTAACCCTACCCCTAACCCTAACCCTAAACCTAAACTTAACCCTTACCCAAACGCATACTCTAAACCTAACTCTAATCGAAACACTAACCCTAACCCTAATCCTAACCCTAACCCTAACCCTAACCCTAAACCTAACCTTAACCCTTACCCAAACCCAAACTGTAAACCTAACTCTAATCGGAACCCTAACCGTAACCCTAATCCTAACCCTAACCCTAGCCATAACCCTAATCCAACACCTCACCCTAACCCTAACTCTAACCCAAACCCTAACCTAACCCTAACTCTAAACCAAACCCAAACCCTAACCCTAACCCTAACTCTAACCCAAACCCTAACCTAACTCTAAACCTAACCCTAACTCAAAACCTAACTCTAACACTAACCCAAATCCTAACCCTAACCCTAACCCAAACCATAACCCAAATAATAACCCTAATCCTATCCCTAACCCTAACCCTCATCCTTATCCTAACCCTAACCCTAACCCTAACCTGAACACTAACCCTAATTCTAAACCTAACCCTAACCTTAACCCTAACCCTAACCCAAAACCAAACCCTAATCTTAACACAAACCCTAACCCTAATCCTAACCCTAACCGTAACCCTAACCCTAACCCTAACCCTAACCCTAACCCTAACCCTAACCCTAACCCAAACCCTAACACTAACCCTAACCCTCACCCTAACACTAACCCTAACCCTAACACAAACCCTAACCCTAACCCTAATCCTAACCCTAATGCTAAACCTAAACCTAACCCTAACACTAACCCTAGTCCTAACCCTAACCCTAACCCAAACCCTAACACTAACCCTAACCCTAACCCTAACCCTAACCCTAACACAAACCCTAACCCAAACCCTAACCCTAACCCTAACCCAAACCCTAACCCTAACCCAAACCCTAACCCTAACACAAACCCTAACCCTAACCCAAACCCTAACACTAACCCTAACCCTAACCCTAACACTAACCCTAACCCTAACACAAACCCTAACCCTAACCCTAATCCTAACCCTAATGCTAAACCTAAACCTAACACTAACACTAACCCTAGTCCTAACCCTAATCCTAACCCAAACCCTAACACTAACCCTAACCCTAACCCTAACCCTAACACAAACCCTAACCCAAACCCTAACCCTAACCCTAACCCAAACCCTAACCCTAATCCTAACCCTAATGCTAACCCTAAACCTAACCCTATCACTAACCCTAGTCCTATCCCTAACACTTACCATACCCGAACACTAAACCTTACCCTAACCCTTACCCTAAATCAAACCCTAAACCTAACCCTAACCCTAACCCAAACCCAAACCCTAATCTTAACACAAACCCTAACCCTAATCCTAACCCTAACCGTAACCCTAACCCTAACTCTAACCCAAACCCTAACCCTAACCCTAACCCTAACCCTAACCCTAACCCTAACCCTAACCCTAACCCAAACCCTAACCCTAACACTAATCCTAACCCAAACCCTAACCCTAACCCTAACCCTAACTCAAACCCTAACCATAACCCTAACCCTAACCCAAACTCTAACCCTAACCCTAACCCTAACCCTAACCCAAACCCTAACCCTAACCCTAACCCTAACCGAAACCCTAGCCCTAACCCTAATCCTAACCCTAACCTTAACACTAACCCTAATTCTAAACCTAACCCTAACCTTAACCCTAACCCTAGCCCTAATCCTAACCCTAACCGTAACCCTAACCCTAACCCTAACCCAAACCCTAACCCTAACCCTAATCCTAACACAAACCCTAACCCTATTCCTAAGCCAAACCCTAAGCCTAGCCCTAACCCTAACCCAAACCCTAACCCTAACCCTAACCCTAACGCTAACCCTAACACAAACCCTAACCCTAACCCTAATCCTAACCCTAATGCTAACCCTAAACCTAACCCTAACACTAACCCTAGTCCTAACCCTAACCCTAACCCAAACCCTAACACTAACCCTAACCCTAACCCTAACCCTAAATCAAACCCTAAACCTAACCCTAACCCTAACCCAAACCCAAACCCTAATCTTAACACAAACCCTAACCCTAATCCTAACCCTAATCCTAACCCTAATGCTAACCCTAAACCTAACCCTAACACTAACCCTAGTCTTAACCCAAACCCTAACCCTAACCCTAACCGTAACCTAAACCCTAACCCTAACCCTAATCCTAACCCTAACCTTAACACTAACCCTAATTCTAAACCTAACCCTAACCTTAACCCTAACCCTAGCCCTAATCCTAACCCTAACCGTAACCCTAA
>JAJHUQ010000040.1:3992500-4002500 GCA_035773235.1 Eospalax fontanierii | reverse complement strand
AATCCTAACCGTAACCCTAACCCTAACCCAACCCCTAACCTTCACCATAACTCTAACCCAAATCCGACTCTAACCCTAACCCTAACCCAAATCCTAACCCGAAACCTAACCCTAACCCTAACCCAAACCCTAACCCTAACCCAAACCCTAACCCAAACCCAAACCCTAACCCTAACCCTAACACCAAACCTAACCATAACCCTAACCCTAACCCTAATGCTAAACCTAACCCTAACCCTAACCCTAGCCCTAAACTTAACCAAACCTAAACCATAACCCAAACCCTAATCCTAACACTAACCCTAACACTAACCCTAACCAAAAACCTAAACCCTAACCCTACTCCTAACGCTAACCCTAACCCTAACACAAACCCTAACCCTAAACGTAACCTTAACCCAAACCCTAACCCTAACCTTAACCCAAACCCAAACCCTAATCTTAACACAAACCCTAACCCTAATCCTAACCCTAACCCTAACCCTAACCCAAAAGCTAACCCTAACCCTAACCCTAACCCAAATCTTAACCCTAAACCTAACCCTAACACTAACCAAAACCCAAACCCTAACCCTAACCCTAATTCTAACCCTAATGCTAACCCTAAAACTAACCCTAACACTAACCCTAGTCCTAACCCTAACCCTAACCCAAACCCTAACCCTAACCCTAACCCTAACCCTAAATCAAACCCTAAACCTAAACCTAACCCTAACCCGAACCCAAACTCTAACCCTAACCCTAACCCTAACTGAAACACTAATCCTAAACCTAACCCTAACCCTAATGCTAACCCTAAACCTAATTCCAATTCAAACCCTAACCCTAACCCTAAACCTAACCCAAAACATAACCCAAACCGAAATCCTTACCCTAAACCTAATCCTAACTCTAAACCCTAACCCTAACACTTATCCTAACCATAACCCAAACCTAAAACCAAACACTAAGCCTAACCCTAATCCTAGTCCTAATCCTAACCCTAACCCTAACCCTAAACCTAACCTTAACACTTACCCAAACCCAAACTATAAACCTAACTCTAATCGGAACCCTAACCCTAACCCTAATCCTAACCCTAACCCTAACCATAACCCTAATCCAACACCTCACCCTAACCCTAACTCTAACCCAAACCCTAACCTAACCCTAACTCTAAACCAAACCCAAACCCTATCCCTAACCCTAACTCTAACCCAAACCCCAATGTAAGCCTAAACCTAACCCTAACTCAAACCCTAACTCTAACACTAACCCAAACCCTAACCCTAACCATAACCCTAATCCAACACCTTACCCTAACCCTAACTCTAACCCAAACCCTAACCTAACCCTAACTCTAAACCAAACCCAAACCGTAACCCTAACACTGACTCTAACCCAAACCCTAATCTAACCCTAAACCTAACCCTAACTCAAACCCTAACTCTAACACTAACCCAAACCCTAACCCTAACCCTAACCCAAATCATAACCCAAATAGTAACCCTAATCCTAACCCTAACCCTAGCCTTCATCCTTATCCTAACCCTCACCCTAACCCTAACCTTAACACTAACCCTAATTGTAAACCTAACCCTAACCCTAACCCTAACCCTAACCCAAACCCAAACCCTAATCTTAACACAAACCCTAACCCTAATCCTAACCTTAACCGTAACCCTAACCTTAACCCTAACCCAAATCCTAACCCTAACACTAATCCTAACCCAAACCCTAACCCTAACCCTAACCCTAACTCAAACCCTAACCGTAACCCTAACCCTAACCCAAACTCTAACCCTAACCCTAACCATAAACCTAACCCAAACAATAACCCTAACCCTAACCCTAACCGAAACCCTAACCCTAACCCTAACCCTAACCTTAACACTAACCCTAATTCTAAACCTAACCCTAACCTTAACCCTAACCCTAGCCCTAATCCTAACCCTAACCGTAACCCTAACCCTAACCCTAACCCAAACCCTAACCCTAACCCTAATCCTAACCCAAACCCTAACCCTAACCCTAACCCTAACCCTAACCCAAACCCTAACCCTAACCCTAACTCTAACCCAAACCGTAACCTAACCCTAAACCTAACCCTAACCCTAACCCAAACCCTAACCCTAACCCTAACACAAACCCTAACCCTAACCCTAACCCTAACATTAACACTAACCCTAATTCTAAACCTAACCCTCACCTTAACCATAACCCTAACCCAAAACCAAACCCTAATCTTAACACAAACCCTAACCCTAATCCTAACCCTAATGCTAACCCTAAACCTAACCCTAACACTAACCCTAGTCCTAACCCTAACCCTAACCCAAACCCTAACACTAACCCTAACCCTAAACCTAACCCTAAATCAAACCCTAAACCTAACCCTAACCCTAACCCAAACCCAAACCCTAATCTTAACACAAACCCTAACCCTCATCCTAACCCTAACCGTAACCCTAACCCTAACCCTAACCCAAACCCTAACCCTAACCCTAATCCTAACCGAAACCCTAACCTTAACCCTAACCCTAACCCAAACCCTAACCCTAACCCTAACCCTAACCCAAACCCTAACCCTAACCCTAACCCTAACCCTAACCCAAACCGTAACCCTAACCCTAACCCTACCCCTAACCCTAACCCTAACCCTAACTCAAACCCTAACCCTAACCCTAACTCGAACCCGAACGCAAACCCTAACCCTAACCCTAAACCTAACCCAAACCCTAAACCTAACCCTAACACTACTCCTAAACCAAACCCTAAATCTAACCCTAACCGTAAACCTAATCCTAACTCTAAACCTAACCCTAACCCTAACCCAAACCCTAACCCTAACCCTAACCCTAACTGAAACACTAATCCTAAACCTAACCCTAATCCTAATGCTAACCTTAAACCTAATTCAAACTCAAACCCTAACCCTAATCCTAACCCGAACCGAAACCCTAACCCTAACCCTAAACCTAACCCAAAACATAACCCACACCGAAACCCTAACCTTATCCCTAAACCTAACCCAAACCCACACCGAAAGCCTAACCCTAACCCAAACCGTAACACTAACCCTAATCCTACCCTTAAACCCTAACCCTAACCCTAACCATAACCCAAAACTAAAGAATAACCCTAACCCTAATCCTAAACCAAACCCTAACCATAACCCTAATCCAACCCATAACCCTAACCCTAACTCCAACCCAAACCATAACCTAACCCTAACCCTAACGCAAACACAAACCCTAACCCTAACCCCAACTCTAATACAAATCCTAACCTAACCCTAACCCTAACCCGAACCCAAACCCTAACCCTAACCCTAACCCAAACCTTAACCCTAAACCTAACCATAACCCTAACCAAAACCCAAACCCTATCCCTAACCTTAACCCAAACCCAAACCCTAATCTTAACGCAAACCCTAACCCTAATCCTAACCCTAACCCTAACCCTAACCCAATAGCTAACACTAAGCCTAACCCTAAGCCAAACCTTAACCCTAAACCTAACCCTAACCCTAACCAAAACCCAAACCCTAACCGTAACCCTAATTCTAACCCTAATGCTAACCCTAAAACTAACCCTAACACTAACCCTAGTCCTAACACTAACCCTAACCCAAACCCTAACACTAACCCTAACCCTAACCCTAAATCAAACCCTAAACCTAAACCTAACCCTAACCCGAACCCAAACCCTAACCCTAACCCTAACCCTAACTGAAACACTAATCCTTTACCTAACCCTAACCCTAATGCTAACCCTAAACCTAATTCCAATTCAAACCCTAACCCTAACCCTAAACCTAACCCAAAACATAACCCAAACCGAAACCCTTACCCTAAACCTAAACCTAACCCTAAACCCTAACCCTAACACTTATCCTAACCATAACCCAAACCTAAAACCAAACCCTAACCCTAACCCTAATCCTAGTCCTAATCCTAACCCTAACCCTAACCCTAACCCTAAACCTAACCTTAACACTTACCCAAACCCAAACTCTAAACCTAACTCTAATCGGAACCCTAACCCTAACCCTAATCCTAACCCTAACCCTAACCATAACCCTAATCCGAGTCCTAACCCTAACCCTAACCCTAACCCTATCCCTAACCCTAAACCTAACCTTAACCCTTACCGAAACCCAAACTCTAAACCTAACTCTAATCGGAACCCTAAACCTAACCCTAATCCTAACCCTAACCCTAACCATAACCCTAATCCAACACCTCACCCTAACCCTAACTCTAACCCAAACACTAACCTAACCCTAACTCTAAACCAAACCCAAACCCTATCTCTAACCCTAACTCTAACCCAAACCCCAATGTAAGCCTAAACCTAACCCTAACTCAAACCCTAACTCTAACACTAACCCAAACCCTAACCCTAACCATAACCCTAATCCAACACCTTACACTATCCCTAACTCTAACCCAAACCCTAACCTAACCCTAACTCTAAACCAAACCCAAACCGTAACCCTAACACTGACTCTAACCCAAACCCTAATCTAACCCTAAACCTAACCCTAACTCAAACCCTAACTCTAACACTAACCCAAACCCTAACCCTAACCCTAACCCAAACCATAAACCAAATAGTAACCCTAATCCTAACCCTAACCCTAACCTTCATCCTTATCCTAACCCTCACCCTAACCCTAACCTTAACACTAACCCTAATTGTAAACCTAACCCTAACCCTAACCCTAACCCTAACCCAAACGCAAACCCTAATCTTAACACAAACCCTAACCCTAATCCTAACCCTAACCGTAACCCTAAACCTAACCCTAACCCAAACCCTAACCCTAACACTAATCCTAACCCAAACCCTAACCCTAACCCTAACCCTAACTCAAACCCTAAACATAACCCTAACCCTAACCCAAACTCTAACACTAACCCTAACCTAACCCTAAACCAAACCCTAAGCCTAACCCTAACCCTAACCGAAACCCTAACCCTAACCCTAACCCTAACCCTAACCCTAACCCTAACCCTAATCTTAACACTAACCCTAATTCTAAACCTAACCCTAACCTTAACCCTAACCCTAACCCTAATCCTAACCCTAACCGTACCCCTAACCCTAACCCTAACCCAAACCCTAACCCTAACCCTAATCGTAACCCAAACCCTAACCCTAACCCTAACCCTAACCCTAACCCAAACCCTAACCCTAGCCCTAACCCTAACCCAAACCCTAACCCTAACCCTAACCCTAACACAAACCCTAACCCTAACCCTAATCCTAACCCTAATGGTAACCCTAAACCTAACCCTAACACTAACCCTAGTCCTAACCCTAACCCTAACCCAAACCCTAACACTAACCCTAAGCCTAAACCTAACCCTAAATCAAACCCTAAACCTAACCCTAACCCTAACCCAAACCCAAACCCTAATCTTAACACAAACCCTAACCCTCATCCTAACCCTAACCGTAACCCTAACCCTAACCCTAACCCAAACCCTAACCCTAACCCTAATCCTAACCGAAACCCTAACCCTAACCCTAACCCTAACCCAAACCCTAACCCTAACCCTAAACCTAACCCAAACCCTAACCCTAACCCTAACCCTAACCCTAACCCAAACCGTAACCCTAACCCTAACCCTACCCCTAACCCTAACCCTAACCCTAACTCAAACCCTAACCCTAACCCTAACTCGAACCCGAACGCAAACCCTAACCCTAACCCTAAACCTAACCCAAACCCTAAACCTAACCCTAACACTACTCCTAAACCAAACCCTAAATCTAACCCTAACCCTAAACCTAATCCTAACTCTAAACCTAACCCTAACCCTAACCCAAACCCTAACCCTAACCCTAACCCTAACCGAAACACTAATCCTAAACCTAACCCTAACCCTAATGCTAACCTTAAACCTAATTCAAACTCAAACCCTAACCCTAATCCTAACCCGAACCGAAACCCTAACCCTAACCCTAAACCTAACCCAAAACATAACCCACACCGAAACCCTAACCTTATCCCTACCCCTAACCACAACCCACACCGTAAGCCTAGCCCTAACCCAAACCGTAACACTAACCCTAATCCTACCCTTAAACCCTAACCCTAACCCTAACCATAACCCAAAACTAAAGAATAACCCTAACCCTAATCCTAAACCAAACCCTAACCATAACCCTAATCCAACCCATAACCCTAACCCTAACTCCAACCCAAACCATAACCTAACCCTAACCCTAACGCAAACACAAACCCTAACCCTAACCCCAACTCTAATACAAATCCTAACCTAACCCTAACCCTAACCCGAACCCAAACCCTAACCCTAACCCTAACCCAAACCTTAACCCTAAACCTAACCATAACCCTAACCAAAACCCAAACCCTAACCCTAACCCTAATTCTAACCCTAATGCTAACCCTAAAACTAACCCTAACACTAACCCTAGTCCTAACCCTAACCCTAACCCAAACCCTAACACTAACCCTAACCCTAACCCTAAATCAAACCCTAAACCTAAACCTAACCCTAACCCGAACCCAAACCCTAACCCTAACCCTAACCCTAACTGAAACACTAATCCTAAACCTAACCCTAACCCTAATGCTAACCCTAAACCTAATTCCAATTCAAACCCTAACCCTAACCCTAAACCTAACCCAAACCCGAACCCCAACCACAACCCTAACCCAAACCCTAACCCTAACCCTAACCCTAACCGTAAGCTAAACCCTAACCCTAACCTTAACCCTAAACCAAACCCTAATCCTAACCCTAACCCTAACATTAACCCTAACTGAAAACCTAAACCTAACCCTACTCAAAACCCTAACCCTAACCCTTACCCTTACCCAAACCGAAACACTAAAACTAACCCTAAACCAAACACTAACCCTAATCCTAACCGTAACCCTAACCCTAACCAAACCCCTAACCTTCACCATAACTCTAACCCAAATCCGACTCTAACCCTAACCCTAACCCAAATCCTAACCCGAAACCTAACCCTAACCCTAACCCAAACCCTAACCCTAACCCAAACCCTAACCCAAACCCAAACCCTAACCCTAACCCTAACACCAAACCTAACCATAACCCTAACCCTAACCCTAATGCTAAACCTAACCCTAACCCTAACCCTAGCCCTAAACTTAACCAAACCTAAACCATAACCCAAACCCTAATCCTTACACTAACCCTAACACTAACCCTAACCAAAAACCTAAACCCTACCCCTACTCCTAACGCTAACCCTAACCCTAACACAAACTCTAACTCTAAACGTAACCTTAACTCAAACCCTAATCCTAACCTTAACCCAAACCCAAACCCTAATCTTAACACAAACCCTAACCCTAATCCTAACCCTAACCCTAACCCTAACCCAAAAGCTAACCCTAACCCTAACCCTAACCCAAATCTTAACCCTAAACCTAACCCTAACACTAACCAAAACCCAAACCCTAACCCTAACCCTAATTCTAACCCTAATGCTAACCCTAAAACTAACCCTAACACTAACCCTAGTCCTAACCCTAACCGTAACCCAAACCCTAACCCTAACCCTAACCCTAACCCTAAATCAAACCCTAAACCTAAACCTAACCGTAACCCGAACCCAAACTCTAACCCTAACCCTAACACTAACTGAAACACTAATCCTAAACCTAACCCTAACCCTAATGCTAACCCTAAACCTAATTCCAATTCAAACCCTAACCCTAACCCTAAACCTAACCCAAAACATAACCCAAACCGAAATCCTTACCCTAAACCTAATCCTAACTCTAAACCCTAACCCTAACACTTATCCTAACCATAACCCAAACCTAAAACCAAACACTAAGCCTAATCCAAACCCTAACCCTAACCCTAATCCTAGTCCTAATCCTAACCCTAACCCTAACCCTAAACCTAACCTTAACACTTACCCAAACCCAAACTATAAACCTAACTCTAATCGGAACCCTAACTCTAACCCTAATCCTAACCCTAACCCTAACCATAACCCTAATCCAACACCTCACCCTAACCCTAACTCTAACCCAAACCCTAACCTAACCCTAACTCTAAACCAAACCCAAACCCTATCCCTAACCCTAACTCTAACCCAAACCCCAATGTAAGCCTAAACCTAACCCTAACTCAAACCCTAACTCTAACACTAACCCAAACCCTAACCCTAACCATAACCCTAATCCAACACCTTACCCTAACCCTAACTCTAACCCAAACCCTAACCTAACCCTAACTCTAAACCAAACCCAAACCGTAACCCTAACACTGACTCTAACCCAAACCCTAATCTAACCCTAAACCTAACCCTAACTCAAACCCTAACTCTAACACTAACCCAAACCCTAACCCTAACCCTAACCCAAATCATAACCCAAATAGTAACCCTAATCCTAACCCTAACCCTAGCCTTCATCCTTATCCTAACCCTCACCCTAACCCTAACCTTAACACTAACCCTAATTGTAAACCTAACCCTAACCCTAACCCTAACCCTAACCCAAACCCAAACCCTAATCTTAACACAAACCCTAACCCTAATCCTAACCTTAACCGTAACCCTAACCTTAACCCTAACCCAAATCCTAACCCTAACACTAATCCTAACCCAAACCCTAACCCTAACCCTAACCCTAACTCAAACCCTAACCGTAACCCTAACCCTAACCCAAACTCTAACCCTAACCCTAACCATAAACCTAACCCAAACAATAACCCTAACCCTAACCCTAACCGAAACCCTAACCCTAACCCTAATCCTAACCTTAACACTAACCATAATTCTAATCCTAGTCCTAACCTTAACCCTAACCCTAGCCCTAATCCTAATCCTAATCGGAATCGTAACCCTAACCCTAACCCAAACCCTAACCCTAACCCTAATCCTAACCCAAACCCTAACCCTAACCCTAACCCTAACCCTAACCCAAACCCTAACCCTAACCCTAACTCTAACCCAAACCGTAACCTAACCCTAACCCTAACCCTAACCCTAACCCTAACCCAAACCCTAACCCTAACCCTAACACAAACCCTAACCCTAACCCTAACCCTAACATTAACACTAACCCTAATTCTAAACCTAACCCTCACCTTAACCATAACCCTAACCCAAAACCAAACCCTAATCTTAACACAAACCCTAACCCTAATCCTAACCCTAATGCTAACCCTAAACCTAACCCTAACACTAACCCTAGTCCTAACCCTAACCCTAACCCAAACCCTAACACTAACCCTAACCCTAAACCTAACCCTAAATCAAACCCTAAACCTAACCCTAACCCTAACCCAAACCCAAACCCTAATCTTAACACAAACCCTAACCCTCATCCTAACCCTAACCGTAACCCTAACCCTAACCCTAACCCAAACCCTAACCCTAACCCTAATCCTAACCGAAACCCTAACCCTAACCCTAACCCTAACCCAAACCCTAACCCTAACCCTAACCCTAACCCAAACCCTAACCCTAACCCTAACCCTAACCCTAACCCAAACCGTAACCCTAACCCTAACCCTACCCCTAACCCTAACCCTAACCCTAACTCAAACCCTAACCCTAACCCTAACTCGAACCCGAACGCAAACCCTAACCCTAACCCTAAACCTAACCCAAACCCTAAACCTAACCCTAACACTACTCCTAAACCAAACCCTAAATCTAACCCTAACCCTAAACCTAATCCTAACTCTAAACCTAACCCTAACCCTAACCCAAACCCTAACCCTAACCCTAACCCTAACTGAAACACTAATCCTAAACCTAACCCTAATCCTAATGCTAACCTTAAACCTAATTCAAACTCAAACCCTAACCCTAATCCTAACCCGAACCGAAACCCTAACCCTAACCCTAAACCTAACCCAAAACATAACCCACACCGAAACCCTAACCTTATCCCTAAACCTAACCCAAACCCACACCGAAAGCCTAACCCTAACCCAAACCGTAACACTAACCCTAATCCTACCCTTAAACCCTAACCCTAACCCTAACCATA
>JAJHUQ010000040.1:3980000-3987500 GCA_035773235.1 Eospalax fontanierii | reverse complement strand
CTAACCCAAACCCTAACCTAACCCTAACTCTAAACCAAACCCAAACCCTAACCCTAACCCTAACTCTAACCCAAACCCTAACCTAACTCTAAACCTAACCCTAACTCAAAACCTAACTCTAACACTAACCCAAATCCTAACCCTAACCCTAACCCAAACCATAGCCCAAATAATAACCCTAATCCTAACCCTAACCCTAACCCTCATCCTTATCCTCACCCTACCCCTCACCCTAACCTTAACACTAACCCTAATTCTAATCCTAACCCTAACCTTAACCCTAACCCTAACCCAAAACCAAACCCTAATCTTAAAACAAACCCTAACCCTAATCCTAACCCTAACCGTAACCCTAACCCTAACCCTAACCCAAACCCTAACCCTAACCCTAACCCTAACCCTAACACTAACCCTAAAACTAACACAAACCCTAACACTAACCCTAATCCTAATCCTAATCCTAATGCTAACACTAAAGCTAACTCAAACACTAACCCTAGTCCTAACCCTAACCCTAACCCAAACCCTAACACTAACCCTAACCCTAACCCTAATCCTAACCCTAACACAAACCCTAACCCAAACCCTAACCCTAACACTAACCCAAACCCTAACCCTAACCCTAACCCTAACCCTAACACAAACCCTAACCCTAACCCTAATCCTAACCCTAATGCTAACCCTAAACCTAACCCTAACACTAACCCTAGTCCTCACCCTAACACTAACCCAAACCCTAACACTAACCCTAACCCTAACCCTAACCCTAAATCAAACCCTAAACCTAACCCTAACCCTAACCCAAACCCAAACCCTAATCTTAACACAAACCCTAACCCTAATCCTAACCCTAACCGTAACCCTAACCCTAACTCTAACTCAAACCCTAACCCTAACCCTAAAACTAACCCAAACCCTAACCCTAACCCTAACCCTAACCCAAACCCTAACCCTAACCCTAACCCTAACCCTAACCCAAACCCTAACCCTAACCCTACACCTACCCCTAAACCTAACCCTAACCCTAACCCTAACTCAAACCCTAACCCTAACCCTAACCCGAACCCGAACCCACACCCTAACCCTAACCCTAAACCTCACCCAAACCCTAAACCTAACCCTAACACTACTCCTAAACCAAACCCTAAATCTAACCGTAAACCTAAACCTAATCCTAACTCTAAACCTAACCCTAACCCTAACCCAAACCCTAACACTAACACTAAGCTTAACCCTAACACTAACACAAAACCTAACCCTAACACTATCCCTAATTCTAACTAAAACCCAAACCCTAACACTAACCCTAACCCAAACCCTAATAATAACCCTAAACCTAAACCTAACCCCTAATCCTAACCATAACCCTAACCCAAAACCTAACCCTAACCCTAACCCTAACCGAACCACTAATCCTAAACATTACCCTAACCCTAATGCTAACCCTAAACCTAATTCAAACTCAAACCCTAACCCTAACCCTAACCCTAACCCTAACCCTAACCCTAAACCTAACACAAAACATAACCCACACCGAAACCCTAACCCTAAACCTAACCCTAACCAAAACCAACACCGTAAGCCCAATCCTAACCCTAACCCTAACCCTAACCCTAACCCTAACCCAAACGCTAACCCTAACCCTAACCCTAACCCAAAACCTAAACCTAACCCTAAACCTAACCCTAACCCTAACCGAAAAACTAAACCTAAACCTAACCCTAAGCCAAATCCTAACCCTAACCCTTATCCTAACCCATACCCAAACCCTAACCCTAACCCTAAACCTAATCCAAACCCTAACCGTAATACTAATCCTAACCGTAACCCTAACCCTAACCCAACCCCTAACCCTCACCCTAACTCTAATCCAAATCCGAACCCTAACCCTAAACCTAACCCAAATCCTAACCCTAACCCTAACCCTAACACTAAACCTAACCCAAAACCTAACCCTAACCGTAACCCTAACCCAAACCCTAACCCTAACCCTAACCCTAACCCTAACCCAAACCCTAACCCTAACCCTAACTGAAACACTTACCCTAAACCTAACCCTAACCCTAATGCTAACCCTAAACCTAATTCAAACTCAAACCCTAACCCTAATCCTAACCCTAACCCTAACTCTAACCCTAACGCTAACCCTAACCGTAAACCTAACCCAAAACATAACCCAAACCGAAACCCTAACCCTAACCCTAACCCTAACCCTAATCTTAGTCCTAACCCTAACCCTAACCCTAACCCTAACCCTAACCTTAACCCTTACCCAAACCCAAACTCTAAACCTAACTCTAACCGGAACCCTAACCCTAACCCTAATCCTAACCCTAACCCTAACCATAACCCTAATCCAACACCTCACCCTAACCCTAACTCTACCCCAAACCCTAACCTAACCCTAACTCTAAACTAAACCCAAACCCTAACCCTAACCCTAACTCTAACCCAAACCCTAACCTAACCCTAACCCTAACCCTAACCCTAACCCAAACCCTAACCCTAACCCTAATCCTAACCCAAACCCTAACCCTAACCCTAACTCTAACACTAACCCAAACCCTAACCCTAACACTAACCCAAACCATAACCCAAATAATAACCGTAATCCTAACCCTAACCCTAACCCTCATCCTTATCCTAACCCTAACCCTAACCCTAACCCTAACCCTAATTCTAACCCTAACCCTAACCCTAACCCTAACCCAAAACCTAACCCTAACCCTAACCATAACCATAATCTTAACACTAACCATAACCCTAACACTAACCAAGATTCAAACCAAACCCTAACCCAAACCCTAACCCTAAACCTAACCCTAACCCTAACCCAAACCCTAACCCTAACCCTAATCCTAACCCTAATGCTCACCCTAAACCTAAATCAAACTCAAATCCTAACCCAAAACCAAACCCTAACCCTAACCCTAAACTTAAGCCAAACCCTAACCCTAACCCTAACCATAACCCTAACCCTAACTAAAAACCTAACTCTAACCCAACCCGAACGCAAACCCTAACCCTAACACGAAATTTAACCGAAAACCTAAACCTAACCATAAACCTAAACCAAACCCTAACCCTAACACTAACACTAAGCCTAACCATAACCCAAATGCTAACCCTAACCCTAACCCTAACCCTAATCCTAGTCCTAACCCTAACCCTAACCCTAACCCTAACCCTTACCTTTACCCTTCCCCAAACCCTAACTCTAAACGTAACTCTAATCGTAACCCTAACCCTAATCCTAATCCTAACCCTAACCCTAACCATAACCCTAATCCAACACCTCATCCTAACCCTAACTCTAACCCAAACCCTAACCTAACCCTAACTCTAAACCAAACGGAAACCCTAACCCTAACCCTAAGTCTAACCCAAACCCTAACCTAACCCTAAACCTAACGCTAACTCAAACCCTAACTCTAACACTAACCCAAACCCTAACCCTAACCCTAACCCTAACCCAAACCATAACCCAAATAATAACCGTAATCCTAACCCTAACCCTAACCCTCATCCTTATCCTAACACTAACCCTAACCCTAACCCTAAACCTAACCCTAATTCTAACCCTAACCCTAACCCTAACCGAAAACCTAACCCTAACCCTAACCCTAACCATAATCTTAACACTAACCCTAACCCTAACACTAACCCAGATTCAAACCTAACCCTAACCCAAACCCTAACCCTAACCCTAACCCTAACCCAAAACCTAACCCTAACCCTAACCCTAACCCTAACCCAAACCCTAAACCTAACCCTAATCCTAACCCTAATGCTAACCCTAAACCTAACCCTAACACTAACCCCAGTCCTAACCCTAACCCTAACCCTAACCTAACCCTAATCCTAATGCTAACCCTAAACCTAATTCAAACTCAAACCCTAACCCTATTCCTAACCCGAACACAAACCCTAACCCTAACCCTAAACCTAACCCAAAACATAACCCAAACCGAAACCCTAACCCTAAATCTAATCCTAACCTTAAACCCTAACCCTAACACTAACCCTAACCATAACCCAAACCTAAAAACAAACCCTAACCCTAACCCTAACCCTAACCCTAACGCTAACCCTAACCATAACCCTAATCCAACACCTTACCCTAACCATAAGTCTAACCCAAACCCTAACCAAACCCTAACTCTAAACCAAACCCAAACCCTAACCCTAACCCTAACTCTAACCCAAACCCTAACCTAACCCTAAACCTAACCCTAACTCAAACCCTTACTCTAACACTAACCTAAAACCTAACCCTAATCCTAACCCAAACCATAACCCAAATAATAACTCTAATCCTAACCCTAACCCTAACCCTCATCCTTATCCTAACCCTAACCCTAACTCTAACCCTAACCCTAAGCCTAATTCTAACCCTAACCCTAACCCTAACCCTAACCCAAACCATAACTCAAATAATAACCCTAATCCTAACCCTAACCCTAACCCTCATCCTTATCCTAACCCTAACCCTAACCCTAACCCTAATTTTAAACCTAACCCTAACCCTAACTCAAAACCTAACCCTACCCCTAACCCTAACCCTAATCTTAACACTAACCCTAACCCTAACACTCACCCAGATTCAAACCTAACCCTAACCCAAACCCTAACCCTAACCCTAACCCAAACCCTAACCCTAACCCTAATCCTAACCCTAATGCTAACCCTAAACCTAACTCAAACTCAAACCCTAACCCTAAGACTAACCCTAACCCAAACCCTAACCGTAACCCTAACCCTAACCCTAACTAAAACCCTAACACTAACCCAACCCGAACGCAAACCCTAACCCTAACCCGAAACTTAACCGAAAACCTAAACCTAACTGTAATACTAAACCAAAACCTAACCCTAACCCTAACCCAAACGCTAACCCTAACCCTAACCCAAAACCTAAACCTAATCCTAAACCTAACCCTAACCCTAACCCAAAAACTAACCCTAAACCTAACCCTTAGCCAAACCCTAACCCTAAACCTTAACCTAACCCATACCCAAACCCTAACCCTAAACCTAACCCTAACCCAAACCCTAACCCTATCCCTAACCCTAACCCAAACCCAAACCCTAACCCTAATCCTAACCATAATGCTAACCCTAAACCTAACTCAAACTCAAACCCTAATCCTAACCCTAATTAACCCTAACCCTAACCCTAACCCTAACCCTAACTAAAACCATAACCCTAACCCTAAACCTAACACTAACCCGAACCCAAACCCTAACCCCAACCCTAAACCTAACCCAAAACCTAAACCTAACCCTAACACTACTCCTAAACCAACCCCTAAATCTATCCCTAACCCTAAACATAATCCTAACTCTAACCCTAACCCTAACCCTAACCCTAACCCAAACCCTAACAATAACACTAAGCTTAACCCTAACACTAACACAAAACCTAATCCTAACACTAACCCTAATTCTAATTAAAACCCAAACGCTAACACTAACCCTAACCCAAACCCTTATAATAACCCTAAACCTAAACCTAACCCCTAATCCTAACCCTAACCCTAACCCAAACGCTAACCCTAACCCTAACCGAAACCCTAAACCTAACCCAAACCCGAACCCAAACCCAAACCCTAAACCTAACCCTAACCTTAAACCTTACCCAAACCCAAACTCTAAACCTAACTCTAATCGGAATCCTAACCCTAACCCTAACCCTAACCCTAACCCTAACCGAAACACTAATCCTAAACCTAACCCTAACCCTAATGCTAACCCTAAACCTAATTCAAACTCAAACCCTAACCCTAATCCTAACCCGAACCGAAACCCTAACCATAACCCTAAACCTAACCCAAAACATAACCCACACCGAAACCCTAACCCTATCCCCAACCCTAACCCAAACCCACACCGTAAGCCTAACCCTAACCCAAACCGTAACACTAACCCTAATCCTACCCTTAAACCCAAACCCTAACCCTAACCATAACCTAAACCCTAACCGTAACCTTAACCCTAAACCACACCCTAATCCTAACCCTAACCCTAACATTAACCCAAACCCAAACCCTAAAACTAACCCTAATCCAAACACTAACCCTAACCCTAATCCTAACCGTAACCCTAACCCTAACCCAACCCCTAACCTTCACCATAACTCTAACCCAAATCCGACTCTAACCCTAACCCTAACCCAAATCCTAACCCGAACCCTAAACCTAACCCTAACCCAAACCCTAAACCTAACCCAAACCCTAACCCAAACCCAAACCCTAAACCTAACCCTAACACCAACCCTAACCATAACCCTAACCCTAACCCTAATGCTAAACGTAACCATAACCCTAACCCTAACCCTAAACCTAACCAAACCTAAACCCTAACCCAAACCCTAATCCTAACACTAACCCTAACACTAACGCTAACCAAAAACCTAAACCCTAACGCTAACCCTAACCCTAACACAAACCCTAACCTAAACGTAACCTTAACCCAAACCCTAACCCTAACCTTAACCCAAACCCAAACCCTAATCTTAACACAAACCCTAACCCTAATCCTAACCCTAACCCTAACCCTAACCCAAACACTAACACTAACCCTAATCCTAACCCAAACCTTAACCCTAAACCTAACTCTAACCCTAACCAAAACCCAAACCCTAACCCTAACCCTAATCCTAACCCTAATGCTAACCCTAAACCTAACCCTAACACTAACCCTAGTCCTAACTCTAACCCTAACCCAAACCCTAACACTAACCCTAACCCTAACCCTAACCCTAAATCAAACCCTAACCCTAACCCTAACCCTAACCCTAACCCTAACCCTAACCCTAACCCAAACCCTAACCCTAAACCTAACCCTAACCCTAACCCAAACCCTAACCCTAACCCTAATCCTAACCCTAATGCTCACCCTAAACCTAAATCAAACTCAAATCCTAACCCAAAACCAAACCCTAACCCTAACCCTAAACTTAACCCAAACCCTAACCCTAACCCTAACCATAACCCTAACCCTAACTAAAACCCTAACTCTAACCCAACCCGAACGCAAACCCTAACCCTCACCCGAAATTTAACCGAAAACCTAAACCTAACCATAAACCTAAACCAAACCCTAACCCTAACACTAACCCTAAGCCTAACCATAACCCAAATGCTAACCCTAACCCTAACCCTAACCCTAATCCTAGTCCTAACCCTAACCCTAACCCTAACCCTAACCCTTACCTTAACCCTTCCCCAAACCCTAACTCTAAACGTAACTCTAATCGTAACCCTAACCCTAATCCTAATCCTAACCCTAACCCTAACCATAACCCTAATCCAACCCCTAACCCTAACCCTAACTCTAACATAAACCCTAACCTAACCCTAACTCTAAACCAAACCCAAACCCTAACCCTAACCCTAAGTCTAACCCAAACCCTAACCTAACCCTAAACCTAACGCTAACTCAAACACTAACCCAAACCCTAACCCTAACCCTAACCCTAACCCAAACCATAACCCAAAT
>JAJHUQ010000040.1:3975000-3977500 GCA_035773235.1 Eospalax fontanierii | reverse complement strand
CTAACCTTATCCCTAAACCACACCCTAATCCTAACCCTAACCCTAACATTAACCCAAACCCAAACCCTAAAACTAACCCTAATCCAAACACTAACCCTAACCCTAATCCTAACCGTAACCCTAACCCTAACCCAACCCCTAACCTTCACCATAACTCTAACCCAAATCCGACTCTAACCCTAACCCTAACCCAAATCCTAACCCGAACCCTAACCCTAACCCTAACCCAAACCCTAAACCTAACCCAAACCCTAACCCAAACCCAAACCCTAACCCTAACCCTAACACCAACCCTAACCATAACCCTAACCCTAACCCTAATGCTAAACGTAACCATAACCCTAACCCTTACCCTAAACCTAACCAAACCTAAACCCTAACCCAAACCCTAATCCTAACACTAACCCTAACACTAACCCTAACCAAAAACCTAAACCCTAACGCTAAACCTAACCCTAACACAAACCCTAACCTAAACGTAACCTTAACCCAAACCCTAACCCTAACCTTAACCCAAACCCAAACCCTAATCTTAACACAAACCCTAACCCTAATCCTAAACCTAACCCTAACCCTAACCCAAACACTAACACTAACCCTAATCCTAACCCAAACCTTAACCCTAAACCTAACCCTAACCCTAACCAAAACCCAAACCCTAACCCTAACCCTAATCCTTACCCTAATGCTAACCCAAAACCTAACCCTAACGCTAACCCTAGTCGTAACTCTAACCCTAACCCAAACCCTAACACTAACCCTAACCCTAACCCTAACCCTAAATCAAACCCTAAACCTAAACCTAAACCTAACCCGAAACCAAACCATAACCCTAACCCTAACCCGAAACCAAACCCTAACCCTAACCCTAACCCTAACTGAAACACTAATCCTAAACCTAACCCTAACCCTAATGCTAACCCTAAACCTAATTCCAATTCAAACCCTAACCCTAACTCTAACCCTAAACCTAACCCAAAATATAACCCAAACCGAAAAACTTACCCTAAACCTAACCCTAACCCTAAACCCTAACCCTAACACTTACCCTAAAAATAACCCAAACCTAAAACGAAACCCTAACCCTAATCCAAACCCTAACCCTAACAATAATCCTAGTCCTAAACCTAACCCTAACCCTAAACCTAACCTTAACCCTTACTCAAACCCAAACTCTAAACCTAACTCTAATCAGAACCCTAACCCTAACCCTAATCCTAACCCTAACCCTAACCATAACACTAATCCTAGTCCTAACCCTAACCCTAACCCTAACCCTAACCCTAAACCTAACCTTAACCCTTACCGAAACCCAAACTCTAAACCTAACTCTAATCAGAACCCTAACCCTAACCCTAATCCTAACCCTAACCCTAACCATAACCCTAATCCAACACCTCACCCTAACCCTAACTCTAACCCAAACCCTAACCTAACCCTAACTCTAAACCAAACCCAAACCCTAACCCTAACCCTAACTCTAACCCAAACCCCAATGTAAGCCTAAACCTAACCCTAACTCAAACCCTAACTCTAACACTAACCCAAACCCTAACCCTAACCATAACCCTAATCCAACACCTCACCCTAACCCTAACTCTAACCCAAACCCTAACCTAACCCTAACTCTAAACCAAACCCAAACCGTAACCCTAACACTGACTCTAAGCCAAACCCTAATCTAACCCTAAACCTAACCCTAACTCAAACCCTAACTCTAACACTAACCCAAACCCTAACCCTAACCCTAACCCAAACCATAACCCAAATAGTAACCCTAATCCTAACCCTAACCCTAACCTTCACCCTTATCCTAACCCTAACCCTAACCTTAACACTAACCCTAATTGTAAACCTAACCCTACCCCTAACCCTAACCCTAACCCTAACCCTAACCCAAACCCAAACCCTAATCTTAACACAAACCCTAACCCTAATCCTAACCCTAAACATAACCCTAACCCTAACCCTAACCCAAACCCTAACCCTAACACTAACCCTAATTCTAAACCTAACCCTAACCTTAACCCTAACCCTAACCCTAATCCTAACCCTAATCCTAACCCTAACCGTAACCCTAAACCTAACCCTAACCCAAACCCTAACCCTAACCCTAATCCTAACACAAACCCTAACCCTAACCCTAACCCTAGCCCTAACCCAAACCCTAACCCTAACCCTAACCCTAACCCAAACCCTAACCCTAACCCTAACCCTAACCCTAACACAAACCCTAACCCTAACCCTAATCCTAACCCTAATGCTAACCCTAAACCTAACCCTAACAATAACCCTACTCCTAACCCTAACCCTAACCCAAACCCTAACACTAACCCTAACCCTAACCCTAATCCTAAATCAAACCCTAAACCTAACCCTAACCCTAACACAAACCCAAACCCTAATCTTAACACAAACCCTAACCCTAATCCTTACCCTAATCGTAACCCTAACCATAACCCTAACCCAAACCCTAACCCTAACCCAAACCCTAACCCTA
>JAJHUQ010000040.1:3955000-3957500 GCA_035773235.1 Eospalax fontanierii | reverse complement strand
TAAAAATAACCCAAACCTAAAACGAAACCCTAACCCTAATCCAAACCCTAACCCTAACAATAATCCTAGTCCTAAACCTAACCCTAACCCTAAACCTAACCTTAACCCTTACTCAAACCCAAACTCTAAACCTAACTCTAATCGGAACCCTAACCCTAACCCTAATCCTAACCCTAACCCTAACCATAACCCTAATCCTAGTCCTAACCCTAACCCTAACCCTAACCCTAACCCTAAACCTAACCTTAACCCTTACCGAAACCCAAACTCTAAACCTAACTCTAATCAGCACCCTAACCCTAACCCTAATCCTAACCCTAACCCTAACCATAACCCTAATCCAACACCTCACCCTAACCCTAACTCTAACCCAAACCCTAACCTAACCCTAACTCTAAACCAAACCCAAACCCTAACCCTAACCCTAACTCTAACCCAAACCCCAATGTAAGCCTAAACCTAACCCTAACTCAAACCCTAACTCTAACACTAACCCAAACCCTAACCCTAACCATAACCCTAATCCAACACCTCACCCTAACCCTAACTCTAACCCAAACCCTAACCTAACCCTAACTCTAAACCAAACCCAAACCGTAACCCTAACACTGACTCTAAGCCAAACCCTAATCTAACCCTAAACCTAACCCTAACTCAAACCCTAACTCTAACACTAACCCAAACCCTAACCCTAACCCTAACCCAAACCATAACCCAAATAGTAACCCTAATCCTAACCCTAACCCTAACCTTCACCCTTATCCTAACCCTAACCCTAACCTTAACACTAACCCTAATTGTAAACCTAACCCTACCCCTAACCCTAACCCTAACCCTAACCCTAACGCTAACCCAAACCCAAACCCTAATCTTAACACAAACCCTAACCCTAATCCTAACCCTAAACATAACCCTAACCCTAACCCTAACCCAAACCCTAACCCTAACACTAACCCTAATTCTAAACCTAACCCTAACCTTAACCCTAACCCTAACCCTAATCCTATCCCCAATCCTAACCCCAACCGTAACCCTAAACCTAACCCTAACCCAAACCCTAACCCTAACCCTAATCCTAACACAAACCCTAACCCTAACCCTAACCCTAGCCCTAACCCAAACCCTAACCCTAACCCTAACCCTAACCCAAACCCTAACCCTAACCCTAACCCTAACCCTAACACAAACCCTAACCCTAACCCTAATCCTAACCCTAATGCTAACCCTAAACCTAACCCTAACAATAACCCTACTCCTAACCCTAACCCTAACCCAAACCCTAACACTAACCCTAACCCTAACCCTAATCCTAAATCAAACCCTAAACCTAACCCTAACCCTAACACAAACCCAAACCCTAATCTTAACACAAACCCTAACCCTAATCCTTACCCTAATCGTAACCCTAACCATAACCCTAACCCAAACCCTAACCCTAACCCAAACCCTAACCCTAAACCTAACCCTATCCCAAACCCTAACCCTAACCCTAACCCTAACCCTAACCCAAACCCTAACCCTAACCCTAACCCTACCCCTAACCCTAACCCTAACCCTAACTCAAACCCTAACCCTAACCCTAACCCGAACCCGAACGCAAACCCTAACCCTAACCCTAAACCTAACCCAAACCCTAAACCTAACCCTAACACTATTCCTAAACCAAACCCTAAATCTAACCCTAACCCTAAACCTAATCCTAACTCTAAACCTAACCCTAACCTTAACCCAAACCCTAACACTAACACTAAGCTTAACCCTAACACTAACACAAAACCTAACCCTAACACTAACCCTAATTCTAACTAAAACCCAAACCCTAACACTAACCCTATCCCAAACCCTAACAATAACCCTAAACCTAAATCTAACCCCTAATCCTAACCCTAACCCTAACCCAAACCCTAACCCTAACCCTAAACCTAACCCTAACCCTAACCGAAACACTAATCCTAAACCTTACCCTAATCCTAATGCTAACCCTAAACCTAATTCAAACTCAAACCCTAACCCTAATCGTAAACCAAACCGAAACACTAACCCTAACCCTAAACCTAGCACAAAACATAACCCACCCCTAACCCTAACCCTAACCAAAACCCACACCGTAAGCCTAACCCTAACCCAAACCCTAACCCTAACCCTAACCCTAACTCAAACCCCAACCATAACCCTAACCCTAACCCTAACCCTAAACCTAACCCAAAACATAACCCAAACCGAAACCCTAACCCTAAACCTAACCCTAACCCTAATTCTAACCCAAACCCTAAACCTAATCCTAGTACTAACCCTAACTCTAACCCTAACACTAAACCTAACCTTAAACCTTACCCAAACCCAAACTCTAAACCTAACTCTAATCGGAACCCTAACCCTAACCCTCTCCCTAACCCTAACCGAAACACTAAACCTAAACCTAACCCTAACCCTAATGCTAACACTAAACCTAATTCAAACACAAACACTAACCCCCATCCTAACCTGAAACGAAACCCTA
>JAJHUQ010000040.1:3940000-3947500 GCA_035773235.1 Eospalax fontanierii | reverse complement strand
CCCTAACCCTAACCCTAACCCTAACCCAAAACCTAACCCTAACCCTAACCCTAACCATAATCTTAACACTAACCATAACCCTAACACTAACCCAGATTCAAACCTAACCCTAACCCAAACCCTAACCCTAACCCTAAGCCTAACCCTAACCCAAACCCTAACCCTAACCCTAATCCTAACCCTAATGCTAACCCTAAACCTAACTCAAACTCAAACCCTAACCCTAAGCCTAACCCTAATCCAAACCCTAACCCTAACCCTAACCCTAACCCTAACTAAAACCCTAACACTAACCCAACCCGAACGCAAACCATAACCCTAACACGAAACTTTACCGAAAACCTAAACCTAACCGTATTCCTAAACCAAAACCTAACCCTAACACTAACCCTAACCCCAACCCTATCACAAACGCTAACCCTAAACCTAAATTTAACCCCTAACCCCTAACCCCAAACCCTAACCCAACCCCTAACCCTAACCGTAACCCTAAATCAAACCCTAGCCCTAACCCTAACCCAAACGCTTACCCTAACCCTAACCCTAACCCTAAACCAAACCCTAACCCTAACCTTGACCCTAACCCTAATCCTAACCCAAACCCAAACCCTAACACGAAACCTAAGCCTAATTCACACCGAAACCGAAACAATAACCCTAAACGTAAACCTAACCCTAACCCTAACCCAAACCCAAACCCTAACCCTAAACGTAACCTTAATCCAAACCCTAACCCTAACCCTAACCCAAACCCAAACCCTAATCTTAACACAAACCCTAACCCTAATCCTAACCCTAACCCTAACCAAAACCCTAACCCTAACAATAACCCTAACCCAAACCCTAACCCTAACACTAAAACTAACCCTAACCCTAACCCAAACCCTAAACCTAACCCTAATCCTAACCCTAATGCTAACCCTAAACCTAACCCTAAAACTAGCCCTAGGCCTAACCCTAACCCTACCCAAACCCTAACACTAACCCTAACCCTAAACCTAACCGTAAATCAAACCCTAACCGTAACCCTAACCCGAACCCAAACCCTAACCCTAACCCTAACCCTAAATGAAACACTAATCCTAAACCTAACACTAACCCTAATGCTAACCCGAACCCAAACCCTAACCCTAACCCTAAACCTAACCCAAAACATAACCAAAACCGGAACCCTAACCCTAACCCTAACCCTAACCCGAAACCCTAACCCTAACACTTACCCTAAACATAACCAAAACCTAAATCAAAACCCTAACCATAATCCTAACCCTAACCCTAACCCTAAACCAAGGCCTAACCCTAACCCTAACCCTAACCCTAACCCTAACCTTAACACTTACAAAACCCAAACTCTAAACCTAACTCTAATCGGAACCCTAACCCTAACCCTAATCCTAACCCTAACCCTAACCATAACACTAATCCAACACCTCACCCTAACACTAACTCTAACCCAAACCCAAACCTAACCCTAACTCTAAACCAAACCCAAACCTAACCCTAACCCTAACTCTAACCCAAACCCTAACCTAACCCTATACCTAACCCTAACTCAAAACCTAACTCTAACACTAACCCAAACCCTAACCCTCACCCTAACCCAAACCATAACCCAAATAATAATACTAATCCTAACCCTAACCCTAACCCTCATCCTTAACCTAACCCTAACCCTAACCTTAACCGTAACCCTAATTCTAACCCTAACCCTAACCCTAACCCTAACCCTAACCCTAAACCAAACCCTAACCCTAACGCTAATCCTAACCCTAATGCTAACCCTAAACCTAACCCTAACACTAACCCTACTCCTAACCGTAACCCTAACACAAACCCTAACACTTACCCTAACCCTAACCTTAACCCTACATCAAACCCTAACCCTAACCCCAACACTAACCCGAACCCAAACCCTAACCCTAACCCTAACTGAAACACTTATCCTAAACCTAACCCTAACCCTAATGCTAACCCTAAACCTAATTCAAACTCAAACCCTAACCCTAATCCTAACCCAAACCAAACCCTAAACCTGACCCTAAAACTAACCCAAAACATAACCGAAACCGAAACCGAAACCGTAACCCTAACCCTAACCATAACCCTAATCCTAACCCTAACCATAACCCTAACCCTAACCGTAACCCTAAACCTAACCCAACCCCTAACCCTCACCATAACTCTAACCCAAATCCGACTCTAACCCTAACCCTAACCCAAATCCTAACCCGAACCCTAACCCTAACCATAACCCTAACCCTAACCGTAACCCTAAACCTAACCCAACCCCTAACCCTCACCATAACTCTAACCCAAATCCGACTCTAACCCTAACCCTAACCCAAATCCTAACCCGAACCCTAACCCTAACCCTAACCCAAACCCTAACCCTAATCCAAACCCTAACCCAAACCCAAACCCTAACCCTAACACAAAAGCTAACCCTAACCATAACCCTAACCCTAACCCTAATGCTAAACCTAACCCCAACCCTAACCCTAACCCTAACCCTAACCCTAACCCGAACCCAAACCCTAACCCTAACCCTAACCCTAACTGAAACACTAATCCTAAACCTAACCCTAACCCTAATGCTAACCCTAAACCTAATTCCAACTCAAACCCTAACCCTAACCCTAAACCTAACCCAAAACATAACCCAAATCGAAACCCTAACCTTAAACCTAACCCTAACCCTAAACCGTAACCCTAACCCTGACCCTAACCATAACCCAAACCTAAAACCAAACCCTAACCCTAATCATAACCCTAACCATAGCCCTAATCCTAGTCCTAACCCTAACCCTAACCCTAACCCTAAACCTAATATTAACCCTTACCCAAACCCAAACTCTAAACCTAACTCTAATCGGAACCCTAACCCTAACCCTAACCCTAAACATAACCCTAATCCTAGTCCTAACCCTAAACCTAACCCTAACCCTAACCCTAACCCTAACCCTAATCCTAACCCAAAACACTAACCCTAACCGAAACCCAAACCCTGACCCAAACCCTAACCCTAAACCTAACCCAAAACCTAACCCTAACCCTAACCCTAACCCTAACCCAAACCCTAACTGAAACACTTATCCTAAATCTAACCCTAACCCTAATGCTAACCCTAAACCTAATTCAAACTCAAACCCTAACCCTAATCCTAACCTTAATCCTAACCCTAACCCTAACCCTAACCCTAAACCTAACCCAAAACATAACCCAAACCGAAAACCTAACACTAACCCTAACCGTAACCCTAATCCTAACCCTAACCCTAACCCTAATCCTAGTCCTAACCCTAACCCTAACCCTAACCCTAACCTTAACCCTTACCCAAACCCAAACTCTAAACCTAACTCTAATCGGAACATTAACCCTAACCCTAATCCTAACCCTAACCCTAACCATAACCCTAATCCAACACCTCACCCTAACCCTAACTCTAACCCAAACACTAACCTAACCCTAACTCTAAACCAAACCCAAACCCTAACCCTAACCCTAACCCTAACTCTAACCCAACCCCAATGTAAGCCTAAACCTATCCCTAACTCAAACCCTAACTCTAACACTAACCCAAACCCTAACACTAACCCTAACCCTAACCCTCACCCAAAACCTAACGCTAACCCTAACCCTAACCATAATCTTAACACTAACCATAACCCTAATACTAACCAAGATTCAAACCTAACCCTAACCCAAACCCTAACCCTAAGCCTAACCCTAACCCTAACCCAAACTCTAACCCTAACCCAACCCCTAACCTTCACAATAACTCTAACCCAAATCCGACTCTAACCCTAACCCTAACCCAAATCCTAACCCGAACCCTAACCCTAAGCCTAACCCAAACCCTAACCCTAACCCAAACCCTAACCCAAACCCAAACCCTAACCCTAATCCTAAAACCAACCCTAACCATAACCCTAAACCTAACCCTAATGCTAAACTTAACCATAACCCTAACCCTAACCCTAAACCTAACCAAACCTAAACCCTAACCCAAACCCTAATCCTAACACTAACCCAAACCCTAACCCTAACCCTAACCCAAACCATAACCCAAATAGTAACCCTAATCCTAACCCTAACTCTAACCTTCATCCTTATCCTAACCCTAACCCTAACCCTAAACTTAACAGTAACCCTAATTGTAAACATAACCCTAACCCTAACCCTAACCCTAACCCTAACCTTAACCCTAACCCAAACCCAAACCCTAATCTTAACACAAACCCTAACCCTAATCCTAATCCTAACCATAACCCTAACCCTAACCCTAACCCAAACCTTAACCCTAACCCTAACTCTAAACCAAACCCAAACCCTAACCCTAACCCTAACTCTAACCCAACCCCAATGTAAGCCTAAACCTAACCCTAACTCATACCCTAACTCTAACACTAACCCAAACCCTAACACTAACCCTAACCCAATCCCTAACCTAAATAATAACCCTAATCCTAACCCTAACCCTAACCCTCATCCTTATCCTAACCCTAACCCTAACCCTAAACCTAAGTCTAACCCTAACCCTAACCCTAACCCTCACCCAAAACCTAACCCTAACCCTAACCCTAACCATAATCTTAACACTAACCATAACCCTAATACTAACCAAGATTCAAACCTAACCCTAACCCTAAGCATAACCCTAACCCTAACCCAAACCCTAACCCTAACCTAACACCTAACCTTCACCATAACTCTAACCCAAATCCGACTCTAACCATAACCCTAACCCAAATCCTAACCCGCACCCTAACCCTAACCCTAACCCAAACCCTAACCCTAACCCAAACCCTAACCCAAACCCAAACCCTAACCCTAACCCTAACACCAACCCTAACCATATCCCTAACCCTAACCCTAATGCTAAACCTAACCATAACCCTAACCCTAACCCTAAACCTAACCAAACCTAAACCCTAACCCAAACCCTAATCCTAACACTAACCCTAACACTAACCCTAAACAAAAAGCTAAACCCTAACCCTACTCCTAACGCTAACCCTAACCCTAACACAAACCCTAACCCTAAACGTAACCTTAACCCAAACCCTAACCCTAACCTTAACCCAAACCCAAACCCTAATCTTACCACAAACCCTAACCCTAATCCTAACCCTAACCCTAACCCTAACTCAAACGCTAACCCTAACCCTAACCCTAACCCAAACCTTAACCCTAAACCTAACCCTAACCCTAACCAAAACCCAAACCCTAACCCTAACCCTAATACTAACCCTAATGCTAACCCTAAACCTAACCCTAACACTAACCCTAGTCCTAACCCTAACGCTAACCCAAACCCTAACACTAACCATAAACCTAACCCTAACCCTAAATCAAACCCTAAACCTAAACCTAACCCTAACCCGAACCCAAACCCTAACCCTAACCCTAACACTAACTGAAACACTAATCCTAAACCTAACCCTAACCCTAATGCTAACCCTAAAACTAATTCCAATTCAAACCCTAAGCCTAACCCTAAACCTAACACAAAACATAACCCAAACAGAAACCCTTAACCTAAACCTAACCCTAACCCTAAACCCTAACCCTAACACTTACCCTTACCATAACCCAAACCTAAAACCAAACCCTAACCCTAATCCAAACCCTAACCCTAACCCTAATCCTAGTCCTAACCCTAACCCTAACCCTAACCCTAACCCTAAACCTAACCTTAACCCTTACCCAAACCCAAACTCTAAACCTAACTCTAATCGGAACCCTAACCCTAACCCTAATCCTAACCCTAACCCTAACCATAACCCTAATCCTAGTCCTAACCCTAACCCTAACCCTAACCCTAAACCTAAACCTAACCTTAACCCTTACCGAAACCCAAACTCTAAACCTAACTCTAATCGGAACCCTAACCCTAACCCTAACCCTAACCCTAACCCTAACCCTAACCCTAACCCTAACCCTAAAAAAAACCCAAACTCTAACCCTAACCCTAACTCTAACCCAAACCCCAATGTAAGTCTAAACCTAACCCTAACTCAAACCCTAACTCTAACACTAACCCAAACCCTAACCCTAACCATAACCCTAATCCAACACCTTACCCTAACCCTAACTCTGACCAAACCCTAACCTAACCCTAACTCTAAACCAAACCCAAACCGTAACCCTAACACTGACTCTAACCCAAACCCTAATCTAACCCTAAACCTAACCCTAACTCAAACCCTAACTCTAACACTAACCCAAACCCTAACCCTAACCCTAACCCAAACCATAACCCAAATAGTAACCCTAATCCTAACCCTAACCCTAACCTTCATCCTTATCCTAACCCTAACCCTAACCCTAACCCTAACACTAACCCAAACCCAAACCCTAATCTTAACACAAACCCTAACCCTAATCCTAACCCTAACCCTAACCCTAACCCAAACCCTAACCCTAACCCTAATCCTAACCCAAACCCTAACCCTTACCCTAACCCTAACCCTAACCCTAACCCAAACCCTAACCCTAACCCTAACCCTAACCCTAACCCTAACCGAAACCCTAACCCTAACCCTAACCTTAACCGAAACACTAATCCTAAACTTTACCCTAACCCTAATGCTAACCCTAAACCTAATTCAAACTCAAATCCTAACCCTAACCCTAAACCTAACCCAAAACATAACCCACACCGAAACCCAAACCCTAACCCTAACCCTAACCAAAACCCACACCGTAAGCCCAACCCTAACCCTAACCCTAACCCTAACCCTAACCCAAACCCTAACCCAAACCCTAACCCTAACCCTAACCCTAACCCTAACGCTAACCCAAACCCTAACCCTAACCCTAATCCTAACCCTAATGCTAACCCTAAACCTAACCATAACATAACCCTAGTCTTAACCCTAACCCTAACCCAAACCCTAACACTAACCCTAACCCTAACCATAACCCTTATCCTAACCCTAACCCTAAACCTAATCCTAGTACTAACCCTAACCCTAACCCTAACCCTAACCTTAAACCTTACCCAAACCCAAACTCTAAACCTAACTCTAATCGGAATCCTAACCCTAACCCTAACCCTAACCCTAACCCTAACCGAAACACTAATCGTAAACCTAACCCTAACCCTAATGCTAACCCTAAACCTCATTCAAAGTCAAACCCTAACCCTAATCCTAACCTGAACCGAAACCCTAACCCTAACCCTAAACCTAACCCAAAACATAACCCTAACCCTAACCCTAATCCTAACCCAAAACCTAACCCTAACGCTAACCATAACCCTAACCCTAATAATAACCCTAAACCTAAAGCTAACCCCTAATCCTAACCCTAAACCTAACCCAAACCCTAACCCTAACCCTAACCCTAACCGAAACACTAATCCTAAACCTTACCCTAACCCTAATGCTAAACCTAAACCTAATTCAAACTCAAACCCTAACCCTAATCCTAACCCGAACCGAAACACTAACCCTAACCAAAACCCACACCGTAAGCCTAACCCTAACCCAAACCCTA
>JAJHUQ010000040.1:3920000-3935000 GCA_035773235.1 Eospalax fontanierii | reverse complement strand
CACTAACCCATATCCTAACCCTAACCCTAACCCTAACCCTCATCCTTATCCTAACCCTAACCCTAACCCTAACCTTAACACTAACCCCAATTCTAAACCTAACTCTAACACTAACCCATATCCTAACCCTAACCCTAACCTAAAACCAAACCCTAATCTTAACACAAACCCTAACCCTAATCCTAACCCTAACCGTAACCCTAACCCTAACCCTAACCCAAACCCTAACCCTAACCCTAATCCTAACCCAAACCCTAACCATAACCCTAACCCTAACCCTAACCCAAACCCTAACCCTAACCCTAACCCTAACCCAAACCCTAACCCTTACCCTAACCCTAACTGAAAGACAAATCCTAAACCTTACCCTAACCCTAATGCTAACCCTAAACCTAATTCAAACTCAAATCCTAACCCTAATCCTAACCCGAACCGAAACCCTAACCCTAACCCTAAATCTAAACCAAAACATAACCCACACCGAAACCCTAACCCTAACCCTAACCAAAACCCACACCGTAAGCCTAACCCTAACCCAAACCCTAACACTAACCCTAATCCTACACTTAAATCCTAACCCTAACCCTAACCATAAACCAAACATAAAGCCTAATCCTAACCCTAATCCTGAAACTAACCCTAACCATAACCCTAATCCAACCCATAACCCTAAACCTAACTCTAACCCAAACCCTAACCAAAACCTAACCCTACCCCAAACCCAAACCCTAACCCTAACCCTAACTCGAACCCAAATCCTAACACTAACCCAAACCCTAACCCTAACCCAAACCTAAACCATAACCCAAATACTAACCCTAATCCTAACCCTAACCCTAACCCTCATCCTTATCCTAAACCTAACCCTTACCCTTACCCTTACCCAAAACCAAACTCTAAAACTAACCCTAATCCGAACCCTAACCGTAATCCTAATCCTAACCGTAACCCTAATCCTAACCCAACACCTAACCCTCACCCTAACTCTAACCCAAACCCGAACCCTAACCCTAACCCTAACCCAAAGCCTAACCCTAACCCTAACCCTAACCCTAACCCTAACCCTAACCCAAACCCTAACCCTAATCCAAACCCTAACGCAAAACCAAACCCTAATCCTAACCCTAAACTTAACCCAAAACCTCACCCTAACCCTAAACCTAACCATAACCCTAACCCTAACCATAAACCCAACCGAAACCTAAACCGTAAACTTTACCCTAATCGTAACTCAAACCCTAACCCTAACCCAAATCCAAACCCTAAACTTTACACTAACCCTAGCCCTAACACTAACCCAAATTCAAACCTAAGCCTAAACTTAACCAAAACCCTGACCCTAATCCTAACCCTAACCCTAACCCTAACCCTACCCCAAACCTGAACCCTAACCCAAACCCTAACCCAAAACCTAACCCTAACCCTAACCCAAACCCTAACCCTAAACTTAACCCTAAACCAAAACCTAATCCTAACCCTAACCCTAACATTAACCCTAACCGAAAATCTAAACCCTAACCCTACTCCTAACCCTAACCCTAACCCTTACCCTTACCCAAACCCAAACCCTAAAACTAACCCTAGTCAAAACCCTAATCCTAACTCTAATCCTAACCGTAACCCTAACCCTAACCCAACCCCTAACCCTCACCATAACTCTAACCCAAATCCGACTCTAACCCTAACCCTAACCCAAATCCTAACCCGAACCCTAACCCTAACCCTAACCCAAACCCTAACCCTAACCCAAACCCTAAACAAAACCCAAACCCAAACCCTAACCCTAACGCTAACCCTAACCATAACCCTAACCCTAACACTAATGCTAAACCTAACCATAACCCTAACCCTAAACCTAACCAAACCTAAACCCTAACCCATACCCTAATCCTAACACTAACCCTAACACTAACCCTAACCGAAAACCTAAACCCTAACCCTACTCCTAACCCTAACCCTAACACAAACCCTAACCCTACACGTAACCTTAACCCAAACCCTAACCCTAACCTTAACCCAAACCCAAACCCTAATCTTAACACAAACCCTAACCCTAATCCTAACCCTAACCCTAACCCTAACCCAAACCGTAACCGTAACCCTAACCCAAACCCTAACCCTAACCCTAACCCTAACCCTAACCCTAACCCTAACCCAAACCCTAACCCTAACCCTAATCCTAACCCTAATGCTAAACCTAAACCTAAGCCTAACACTAACCCTAGTCCTAACCCTAACCCTAACCCAAACCCTAACACTAACCCTAACCCTAACCCTAACCCTAAATCAAACCCTAAACCTAACCCTAACCCTAACCCGAACCCAAACCCTAACCCTAACCCTAACCCTAACTGAAACACTAATCCTAAACCTAACCCTAACCCTAATGCTAACCCTAAACCTAATTCCAACTCAAACCCTAACCCTAACCCTAAACGTAACCCAAAACATAACCCAAACCGAAACCCTAACCCTAAACCTAACCCTAACCCTAAACCCTAACCCTAACACTTACCCTAACCATAACCGAAGCCTAAAACGAAACCGTAACCCTAATCCTATCCCTAACACTAACCCTAATCCTAGTCCTAGCCCTAACCCAAACCATAACCCTAAACCCAACCTTAACCCTTACCCAAACCCAAGTGCTAAACCTAGCTCTAATCGGAACCCTAACTCTAACCCTAATCCTAACCCTAACCCTAACCATAACCCTAACTGAAACACTTATCCTAAATCTAACCCTAACCCTAATGCTAACCCTAAACCTAATTCAAACTCAAAACCTAACCCTAATCCTAACCTTAACCCTAACCCTAACCCTAACCCTAAGCCTAACTGAAACACTAATCCTAAACCTAACCCTAACCCTAATGCTAACCCTAAACCTAATTCAAACTCAAACCATAACCCTATTCCTCACCCGAACCCAAACCCTAACTCTAACCATAAACCTAACCGAAAGCATACCCCAAACCGAAACTCAAACCCCAACCCTAACCCTAACCCTAAACCCTAACCCTAACACTAACCCTAACCATAAGCCAAACCTAAACCCAAACCCTAACCCTAATCCTAACACTAACCCTAACCCTAATCCTAGTCCTAACCCTAACCCTAACCCTAACCCTAACCCTAACCTTAACCCTTACCCAAACCCAAACTCTAAACCTAACTCTAATCGGAACCCTAACCCTAATCCGAACCCTAACCCTTACGATAACCCTAATCCAACACCTCACTCTAACCCTAACTCTAACCCAAACCCTAACCTAACCCTAACTCTAAACCAAACCCAAACCCTAACCCTAACCCTAACTCTAACCCAAACCCCAATGTAAGCCTAAACCTAACCATAACTCAAACCCTAACTCTAACACTAACCCAAAATCTAACACTAACCCTAACCCAAACCCTAACCCAAATAATAACCCTAATCCTAACCCTAACCCTAAACCTCATCCTTTTCCTAACCCTAACCCTAACCCTAACCCTAACCCTAATTCTAACCCTAACCCTAACCCTAACGCTAACCCAAAACCTAACCCTAACCCTAACCCTAACCATAATCTTAACACTAACCATAACCCTAACACTAACCCAGATTCAAACCTAACCCTAACCCAAACCCTAACCCTAACCCTAAGCCTAACCCTAACCCAAACCCTAACCCTAACCCTAATCCTAACCCTAATGCTAACCCTAAACCTAACTCAAACTCAAACCCTAACCCTAAGCCTAACCCTAATCCAAACCCTAACCCTAACCCTAACCCTAACCCTAACTAAAACCCTAACACTAACCCAACCCGAACGCAAACCATAACCCTAACACGAAACTTTACCGAAAACCTAAACCTAACCGTATTCCTAAACCAAAACCTAACCCTAACACTAACCCTAACCCCAACCCTAACACCAACGCTAACCCCAAACCTAAACTTAACCCCTAACCCCTAACCCCAAACCCTAACCCAAACCCTAACCCTAACCGTAACCCTAAATCAAACCCTAACCCTAACCCTAACCCAAACGCTTACCCTAACCCTAACCCTAACCCTAAACCAAACCCTAACCCTAACCTTAACCCTAACCCTAATCCTAACCCAAACCCAAACCCTAACACGAAACCTAAGCCTAATCCACACCGAAACCGAAACAATAACCCAAAACATAAACCTAACCCTAACCCTAACCCAAACCCAAACCCTAAACCTAAACGTAACCTTAATCCAAACCCTAACCCTAACCCTAACCCAAACCCAAACCCTAATCGTAACACAAACCCTAACCCTAATCCTAACCCTAACCCTAACCAAAACCCTAACCCTAACAATAACCCTAACCCAAACCCTAACCCTAACACTAAAACTAACCCTAACCCTAACCCAAACCCTAAACCTAACCCTAATCCTAACCCTAATGGTAACCCTAAACCTAACCCTAAAACTAGCCCTAGGCCTAACCCTAACCCTACCCAAACCCTAACACTAAGCCTAACCCTAAACCTAACCGTAAATCAAACCCTAACCGTAACCCTAACCCGAACCCAAACCCTAACCCTAACCCTAACCCTAAATGAAACACTAATCCTAAACCTAACCCTAACCCTAATGCTAACCCGAACCCAAACCCCAACCCTAACCCCAAACCTAACCCAAAACAAAACCAAAACCGAAACCCTAACCCTAACCCTAACCCTAGCCCGAAACCCTAACCCTAACACTTACCCTAAACATAACCAAAACCTAAATCCAAACCCTAACCATAATCCTAACCCTAACCCTAACCCTAAACCAAGGCCTAACCCTAACCCTAACCCTAACCCTAACCCTAACCTTAACACTTACAAAACCCAAACTCTAAACCTAACTCTAATCGGAACCCTAACCCTAACCCTAATCCTAACCCTAACCCTAACCATAACACTAATCCAACACCTCACCCTAACACTAACTCTAACACAAACCCAAACCTAACCCTAACTCTAAACCAAACCCAAACCTAACCCTAACCCTAACTCTAAGCCAAACCCTAACCTAACCCTATACCTAACCCTAACTCAAAACCTAACTCTAACACTAACCCAAACCCTAACCCTAACCCTAACCCAAACCATAACCCAAATAATAATACTAATCCTAACCCTAACCCTAACCCTCATCCTTAACCTAACCCTAACCCTAACCTTAACCGTAACCCTAATTCTAACCCTAACCCTAACCCTAGCCCTATCCCTTTCCCTAAACCAAACCCAAACCCTTACGCTAATCCTAACCCTAATGCTAACCCTAAACCTAACCCTAACACTAACCCTACTCCTAACCGTAACCCTAACACAAACTCTAACACTAACCCTAACCCTAACCTTAACCCTAAATCAAACCCTAACCCTAACCCTAACCCTAACCCGAACCCAAACCCTAACCCTAACCCTAACTGAAACACTTATCCTAAACCTAACCCTAACCCTAATGCTAACCCTAAACCTAATTCAAACTCAAACCCTAACCCTAATCCTAACCCAAACCAAACCCTAAACCTAACCCTAAAACTAACCCAAAACATAACCGAAACCGAAACCGTAACCCTAACCCTAACCCTAACCCTAATCCTAACCCTAACCATAACCCTAACCCTAACCGTAACCCTAACCCTAACCCAACCCCTAACCCTCACCATAAATCTAACCCAAATCCGACTCTAACCCTAACCCTAACCCAAATCCTAACCCGAACCCTAACCCTAACCCTAATCCAAACCCTAACCCTAACCCAAACCCTAACCCAAACCCAAACCCTAACCCTAACCCAAAAGCTAACCCTAACCATAACCCTAACCCTAACCCTAATGCTAAACCTAACCCTAACCCTAACCCTAACCCTAACCCTAACCCTAACCCGAACCCAAACCCTAACCCTAACCCTAACCCTAACTGAAACACTAATCCTAAACCTAACCCTAACCCTAATGCTAACCCTAAACCTAATTCCAACTCAAACCCTAACCCTAACCCTAAACCTAACCCAAAACATAACCCAAATCGAAACCCTAACCTTAAACCTAACCCTAACCCTAAACCGTAATCCTAACCCTGACCCTAACCATAACCCAAACCTAAAACCAAACCCTAACCCTAATCATAACCCTAACCATAGCCCTAATCCTAGTCCTAACCCTAACCCTAACCCTAACCCTAAACCTAATCTTAACCCTTACCCAAACCCAAACTCTAAACCTAACTCTAATCGGAACCCTAACCCTAACCCTAACCCTAAACATAACCCTAATCCTAGTCCTAACCCTAAACCTAACCCTAACCCTAACCCTAACCCTAACCCTAATCCTAACCCAAAACCTAACCCTAACCCTAACCCAAACCCTAACCCAAACCCTAACCCTAAACCTAACCCAAAACCTAACCCTAACCCTAACCCTAACCCTAACCCAAACCCTAACTGAAACACTTATCCTAAATCTAACCCTAACCCTAATGCTAACCCTAAACCTAATTCAAACTCAAACCCTAACCCTAATCCTAACCTTAATCCTAACCCTAACCCTAACCCTAACCCTAAACCTAACCCAAAACATAACCCAAACCGAAAACCTAACACTAACCCTAACCGTAACCCTAATCCTAACCCTAACCCTAACCCTAATCCTAGTCCTAACCCTAACCCTAACCCTAACCCTAACCTTAACCCTTACCCAAACCCAAACTCTAAACCTAACTCTAATCGGAACCCTAACCCTAACCCTAATCCTAACCCTAACCTTAACCATAACCCTAATCCAACACCTCACCCTAACCCTAACTCTAACCCAAACACTAACCTAACCCTAACTCTAAACCAAACCCAAACCCTAACCCTAACCCTAACCCTAACTCTAACCCAACCCCAATGTAAGCCTAAACCTATCCCTAACTCAAACCCTAACTCTAACACTAACCCAAACCCTAACACTAACCCTAACCCTAACCCTCACCCAAAACCTAACCCTAACCCTAACCCTAACCATAATCTTAACACTAACCATAACCCTAATACTAACCAAGATTCAAACCTAACCCTAACCCAAACCCTAACCCTAAGCCTAACCCTAACCCTAACCCAAACCCTAACCCTAACCCAACCCCTAACCTTCACAATAACTCTAACCCAAATCCGACTCTAACCCTAACCCTAACCCAAATCCTAACCCGAACCCTAACCCTAACCCAAACCCTAACCCTAACCCTAAATCTAACACTAACCCAAACCTTAACCCTAAAAGTAACCCAAACCCTAACCCAAATAATAACCCTAATCCTAACCCTAACCCTAACCCTCATCCTTATCCTAACCCTAACCCTAACCCTAACCCTAAACCTAACCCTAACCCTAACCCAAACCATAACCCAAATACTAACCCTAATCCTAACCCTAACCCTAACCCTCATCCTTATCCTAAACCTAACCCTTACCCTTACCCTTACCCAAAACCAAACTCTAAAACTAACCCTAATCCGAACCCTAACCGTAATCCTAATCCTAACCGTAACCCTAATCCTAACCCAACACCTAACCCTCACCCTAACTCTAACCCAAACCCGAACCCTAACCCTAACCCTAACCCAAATCCTAACCCTAACCCTAACCCTAACCCTAACCCTAACCCTAACCCAAACCCTAACCCTAATCCAAACCCTAACGCAAACCCAAACCCTACTCCTAACCCTAAACTTAACCCAAAACCTCACCCTAACCCTAAACCTAACCATAACCCTAACCCTAACCATAAACCCAACCGAAACCTAAACCGTAAACTTTACCCTAATCGTAACTCAAACCCTAACCCTAACCCAAATCCAAACCCTAAACTTTACACTAACCCTAGCCCTAACACTAACCCAAATTCAAACCTAAGCCTAAACTTAACCAAAACCCTGACCCTAATCCTAACCCTAACCCTAACCCTAACCCTACCCCAAACCTGAACCCTAACCCAAACCCTAACCCAAAACCTAACCCTAACCCTAACCCAAACCCTAACCCTAAACTTAACCCTAAACCAAAACCTAATCCTAACCCTAACCCTAACATTAACCCTAACCGAAAATCTAAACCCTAACCCTACTCCTAACCCTAACCCTAACCCTTACCCTTACCCAAACCCAAACCCTAAAACTAACCCTAATCAAAACCCTAATCCTAACTCTAATCCTAACCGTAACCCTAACCCTAACCCAACCCCTAACCCTCACCATAACTCTAACCCAAATCCGACTCTAACCCTAACCCTAACCCAAATCCTAACCCGAACCCTAACCCTAACCCTAACCCAAACCCTAACCCTAACCCAAACCCTAAACAAAACCCAAACCCAAACCCTAACCCTAACGCTAACCCTAACCATAACCCTAACCCTAACACTAATGCTAAACCTAACCATAACCCTAACCCTAAACCTAACCAAACCTAAACCCTAACCCATACCCTAATCCTAACACTAACCCTAACACTAACCCTAACCGAAAACCTAAACCCTAACCCTACTCCTAACCCTAACCCTAACACAAACCCTAACCCTACACGTAACCTTAACCCAAACCCTAACCCTAACCTTAACCCAAACCCAAACCCTAATCTTAACACAAACCCTAACCCTAATCCTAACCCTAACCCTAACCCTAACCCAAACCGTAACCGTAACCCTAACCCAAACCCTAACCCTAACCCTAACCCTAACCCTAACCCTAACCCTAACCCAAACCCTAACCCTAACCCTAATCCTAACCCTAATGCTAAACCTAAACCTAAGCCTAACACTAACCCTAGTCCTAACCCTAACCCTAACCCAAACCCTAACACTAACCCTAACCCTAACCCTAACCCTAAATCAAACCCTAAACCTAACCCTAACCCTAACCCGAACCCAAACCCTAACCCTAACCCTAACCCTAACTGAAACACTAATCCTAAACCTAACCCTAACCCTAATGCTAACCCTAAACCTAATTCCAACTCAAACCCTAACCCTAACCCTAAACGTAACCCAAAACATAACCCAAACCGAAACCCTAACCCTAAACCTAACCCTAACCCTAAACCCTAACCCTAACACTTACCCTAACCATAACCCAAACCTAAAACCAAACCTTAACCCTAATCCTATCCCTAACACTAACCCTAATCCTAGTCCTAACCCTAACCCTAACCCTAACCCTAAACCTAACCTTAACCCTTACCCAAACCCAAACTCTAAACCTAACTCTAATCGGAACCCTAACTCTAACCCTAATCCTAACCCTAACCCTAACCATAACCCTAACTGAAACACTTATCCTAAATCTAACCCTAACCCTAATGCTAACCCTAAACCTAATTCAAACTCAAAACCTAACCCTAATCCTAACCTTAACCCTAACCCTAACCCTAACCCTAAGCCTAACTGAAACACTAATCCTAAACCTAACCCTAACCCTAATGCTAACCCTAAACCTAATTCAAACTCAAGCCATAACCCTATTCCTCACCCGAACCCAAACCCTAACTCTAACCATAAACCTAACCGAAAACATAACCCAAACCGAAGCTCTAACCCTAACCCTAACCCTAACCCTAAACCCTAACCCTAACACTAACCCTAACCATAAGCCAAACCTAAACCCAAACCCTAACCCTAATCCTAACACTAACCCTAACCCTAATCCTAGTCCTAACCCTAACCCTAACCCTAACCCTAACCCTAACCTTAACCCTTACCCAAACCCAAACTCTAAACCTAACTCTAATCGGAACCCTAACCCTAATCCGAACCCTAACCCTTACGATAACCCTAATCCAACACCCCACTCTAACCCTAACTCTAACCCAAACCCTAACCTAACCCTAACTCTAAACCAAACCCAAACCCTAACCCTAACCCTAACTCTAACCCAAACCCCAATGTAAGCCTAAACCTAACCATAACTCAAACCCTAACTCTAACACTAACCCAAAATCTAACACTAACCCTAACCCAAACCCTAACCCAAATAATAACCCTAATCCTAACCCTAACCCTAAACCTCATCCTTTTCCTAACCCTAACCCTAACCCTAACCCTAACCCTAATTCTAACCCTAACCCTAACCCTAACGCTAACCCAAAACCTAACCCTAACCCTAACCCTAACCATAATCTTAACACTAACCATAACCCTAACACTAACCCAGATTCAAACCTAACCCTAACCCAAACCCTAACCCTAACCCTAAGCCTAACCCTAACCCAAACCCTAACCCTAACCCTAATCCTAACCCTAATGCTAACCCTAAACCTAACTCAAACTCAAACCCTAACCCTAAGCCTAACCCTAATCCAAACCCTAACCCTAACCCTAACCCTAACCCTAACTAAAACCCTAACACTAACCCAACCCGAACGCAAACCATAACCCTAACACGAAACTTTACCGAAAACCTAAACCTAACCGTATTCCTAAACCAAAACCTAACCCTAACACTAACCCTAACCCCAACCCTATCACAAACGCTAACCCTAAACCTAAACTTAACCCCTAACCCCTAACCCCAAACCCTAACCCAAACCCTAACCCTAACCGTAACCCTAAATCAAACCCTAACCCTAACCCTAACCCAAACGCTTACCCTAACCCTAACCCTAACCCTAAACCAAACCCTAACCCTAACCTTAACCCTAACCCTAATCCTAACCCAAACCCAAACCCTAACACGAAACCTAAGCCTAATCCACACCGAAACCGAAACAATAACCCTAAACGTAAACCTAACCCTAACCCTAACCCAAACCCAAACCCTAAACCTAAACGTAACCTTAATCCAAACCCTAACCCTAACCCTAACCCAAACCCAAACCCTAATCGTAACACAAACCCTAACCCTAATCCTAACCCTAACCCTAACCAAAACCCTAACCCTAACAATAACCCTAACCCAAACCCTAACCCTAACACTAAAACTAACCCTAACCCTAACCCAAACCCTAAACCTAACCCTAATCCTAACCCTAATGCTAACCCTAAACCTAACCCTAAAACTAGCCCTAGGCCTAACCCTAACCCTACCCAAACCCTAACACTAAGCCTAACCCTAAACCTAACCGTAAATCAAACCCTAACCGTAACCCTAACCCGAACCCAAACCCTAACCCTAACCCTAACCCTAAATGAAACACTAATCCTAAACCTAACCCTAACCCTAATGCTAACCCCTAATCCTAACCCTAACCCTAACCCAAAACATAACCAAAACCGGAACCCTAACCCTAACCCTAACCCTAACCCGAAACCCTAACCCTAACACTTACCCTAAACATAACCAAAACCTAAATCCAAACCCTAACCATAATCCTAACCCTAACCCTAACCCTAAACCAAGGCCTAACCCTAACCCTAACCCTAACCCTAACCCTAACCTTAACACTTACAAAACCCAAACTCTAAACCTAACTCTAATCGGAACCCTAACCCTAACCCTAATCCTAACCCTAACCCTAACCATAACACTAATCCAACACCTCACCCTAACACTAACTCTAACCCAAACCCAAACCTAACCCTAACTCTAAACCAAACCCAAACCTAACCCTAACCCTAACTCTAACCCAAACCCTAACCTAACCCTATACCTAACCCTAACTCAAAACCTAACTCTAACACTAACCCAAACCCTAACCCTAACCCTAACCCAAACCATAACCCAAATAATAATACTAATCCTAACCCTAACCCTAACCCTCATCCTTAACCTAACCCTAACCCTAACCTTAACCGTAACCCTAATTCTAACCCTAACCCTAACCCTAACCCTAACCCTAACCCTAAACCAAACCCTAACCCTAACGCTAATCCTAACCCTAATGCTAACCCTAAACCTAACCCTAACACTAACCCTACTCCTAACCGTAACCCTAACACAAACCCTAACACTAACCCTAACCCTAACCTTAACCCTAAATCAAACCCTAACCCTAACCCTAACCCTAACCCGAACCCAAACCCTAACCCTAACCCTAACTGAAACTCTTATCCTAAACCTAACCCTAACCCTAATGCTAACCCTAAACCTAATTCAAACTCAAACCCTAACCCTAATCCTAACCCAAACCAAACCCTAAACCTAACCCTAAAACTAACCCAAAACATAACCGAAACCGAAACCGTAACCCTAACCCTAACCCTAACCCTAATCCTAACCCTAACCATAACCCTAACCCTAACCGTAACCCTAACCCTAACCCAACCCCTAACCCTCACCATAAATCTAACCCAAATCCGACTCTAACCCTAACCCTAACCCAAATCCTAACCCGAACCCTAACCCTAACCCTAATCCAAACCCTAACCCTAACCCAAACCCTAACCCAAACCCAAACCCTAACCCTAACCCAAAAGCTAACCCTAACCATAACCCTAACCCTAACCCTAATGCTAAACCTAACCCTAACCCTAACCCTAACCCTAACCCTAACCCTAACCCGAACCCAAACCCTAACCCTAACCCTAACCCTAACTGAAACACTAATCCTAAACCTAACCCTAACCCTAATGCTAACCCTAAACCTAATTCCAACTCAAACCCTAACCCTAACCCTAAACCTAACCCAAAACATAACCCAAATCGAAACCCTAACCTTAAACCTAACCCTAACCCTAAACCGTAATCCTAACCCTGACCCTAACCATAACCCAAACCTAAAACCAAACCCTAACCCTAATCATAACCCTAACCAAAGCCCTAATCCTAGTCCTAACCCTAACCCTAACCCTAACCCTAAACCTAATCTTAACCCTTACCCAAACCCAAACTCTAAACCTAACTCTAATCGGAACCCTAACCCTAACCCTAACCCTAAACATAACCCTAATCCTAGTCCTAACCCTAAACCTAACCCTAACCCTAACCCTAACCCTAACCCTAATCCTAACCCAAAACCTAACCCTAACCCTAACCCAAACCCTAACCCAAACCCTAACCCTAAACCTAACCCAAAACCTAACCCTAACCCTAACCCTAACCCTAACCCAAACCCTAACTGAAACACTTATCCTAAATCTAACCCTAACCCTAATGCTAACCCTAAACCTAATTCAAACTCAAACCCTAACCCTAATCCTAACCTTAATCCTAACCCTAACCCTAACCCTAACCCTAAACCTAACCCAAAACATAACCCAAACCGAAAACCTAACACTAACCCTAACCGTAACCCTAATCCTAACCCTAACCCTAACCCTAATCCTAGTCCTAACCCTAACCCTAACCCTAACCCTAACCTTAACCCTTACCCAAACCCAAACTCTAAACCTAACTCTAATCGGAACCCTAACCCTAACCCTAATCCTAACCCTAACCTTAACCATAACCCTAATCCAACACCTCACCCTAACCCTAACTCTAACCCAAACACTAACCTAACCCTAACTCTAAACCAAACCCAAACCCTAACCCTAACCCTAACCCTAACTCTAACCCAACCCCAATGTAAGCCTAAACCTATCCCTAACTCAAACCCTAACTCTAACACTAACCCAAACCCTAACACTAACCCTAACCCTAACCCTCACCCAAAACCTAACCCTAACCCTAACCCTAACCATAATCTTAACACTAACCATAACCCTAATACTAACCAAGATTCAAACCTAACCCTAACCCAAACCCTAACCCTAAGCCTAACCCTAACCCTAACCCAAACCCTAACCCTAACCCAACCCCTAACCTTCACAATAACTCTAACCCAAATCCGACGCTAACCCATACCCTAACCGAAATCCTAACCCGAACCCTAACCCTAAGCCTAACCCAAACCCTAACCCTAACCCAAACCCTAACCCAAACCCAAACCCTAACCCTAACCCTAAAACCAACCCTAACCATAACCCTAACCCTAACCCTAATGCTAAACTTAACCATAACCCTAACCCTAACCCTAAACCTAACCAAACCTAAACCCTAACCCAAACCCTAATCCTAACACTAACCCAAACCCTAACCCTAACCCTAACCCAAACCGTAACCCAAATAGTAACCCTAATCCTAACCCTAACTCTAACCTTCATCCTTATCCTAACCCTAACCCTAACCCTAAACTTAACAGTAACCCTAATTGTAAACATAACCCTAACCCTAACCCTAACCCTAACCCTAACCCTAACCCTAACCCAAAGCCAAACCCTAATCTTAACACAAACCCTAACCCTAATCCTAATCCTAACCATAACCCTAACCCTAAACCAAACCCAAACCCTAACCCTAACCCTAACTCTAAACCAAACCCAAACCCTAACCCTAACCCTAACTCTAACCCAACCCCAATGTAAGCCTAAACCTAACCCTAACTCATACCCTAACTCTAACACTAACCCAAACCCTAACACTAACCCTAACCCAATCCCTAACCTAAATAATAACCCTAATCCTAACCCTAACCCTAACCCTCATCCTTATCCTAACCCTAACCCTAACCCTAAACCTAAGTCTAACCCTAACCCTAACCCTAACCCTCACCCAAAACCTAACCCTAACCCTAACCCTAACCATAATCTTAACACTAACCATAACCCTAATACTAACCAAGATTCAAACCTAAACCTAACCCTAAGCCTAACCCTAACCCTAACCCAAACCCTAACCCTAACCTAACACCTAACCTTCACCATAACTCTAACCCAAATCCGACTCTCACCATCACCCTAACCCAAATCCTAACCCGAACCCTAACCCTAACCCTACCCCAAACCCTACCCCTAACCCAAACCCTAACCCAAACCCAAACCCTAACCCTAACCCTAACACCAACCCTAACCATATCCCTAACCCTAACCCTAATGCTAAACCTAACCATAACCCTAACCCTAACCCTAAACCTAACCAAACCTAAACCCTAACCCAAACCCTAATCCTAACACTAACCCTAACACTAACCCTAAACAAAAACCTAAACCCTAACCCTACTCCTAACGCTAACCCTAACCCTAACACAAACCCTAA
>JAJHUQ010000040.1:3905000-3915000 GCA_035773235.1 Eospalax fontanierii | reverse complement strand
AACCCTAACGCTAACCCAAACCCTAACACTAACACTAAGCTTAACCCTAACACTAACACAAAACCTAACCCTAACAGTAACCCTAATTCTAACTAAAACCCATACCCTAACACTAACCCTAACCCAAACCCTAATAATAACCCTAAACCTAAACCTAACCCCTAATCCTAACCCTAAACCTAACCCAAACCCTAACCCTAACCCTAACCCTAACCGAAACACTAATCCTAAACCTTACCCTAACCCTAATGCTAAACCTAAACCTAATTCAAACTCAAACCCTAACCCTAATCCTAACCCGAACCGAAACCCTAACCCTAACCCTAACCCTAACCCTAAACCTAACCCAAAACATAACCCACACCGAAACCCTAAGCCTAACCCTAACCCTAACCAAAACCCACACCGTAAGCCTAACCCTAACCCAAACCCTAACACAAACCCTAACCCTACACGTAACCTTAACCCAAACCCTAACCCTAACCTTAACCCAAACCCAAACCCTAATCTTAACACAAACCCTAACCCTAATCCTAACCCTAACCCTAACCCTAACCCAAACCGTAAACGTAACCCTAACCCAAACCCTAAACCTAACCCTAACCCTAACTCTAACCCTAACCCAAACCCTAACCCTAACCCTAATCCTAACCCTAATGCTAACCCTAAACCTAAGCCTAACACTAACCCTAGTCCTAACCCTAACCCTAACCCAAACCCTAACACTAACCCTAACCCTAACACTAACCCTAAATTAAACCCTAAACCTAACCCTAACCCTAACCCGAACCCAAACCCTAACCCTAACCCTAACCCTAACTGAAACACTAATCCTAAACCTAACCCTAACCCTAATGCTAACCCTAAACCTAATTCCAACTCAAACCCTAACCCTAACCCTAAACGTAACCCAAAACATAACCCAAACCGAAACCCTAACCCTAAACCTAACCCTAACCCTAAACCCTAACCCTAACACTTACCCTAACCATAACCCAAACCTAAACCAAACCTTAACCCTAATCCTATCCCTAACACTAACCCTAATCCTAGTCCTAACCCTAACCCTAACCCTAACCCTAAACCTAACCTTAACCCTTACCCAAACCCAAACTCTAAACCTAACTCTAATCGGAACCCTAACTCTAACCCTAATCCTAACCCTTACCCTAACCATTACCCTAACTGAAACACTTATCCTAAATCTAACCCTAACCCTAATGCTAACCCTAAACCTAATTCAAACTCAAAACCTAACCCTAATCCTAACCCTTACCCTAACCCTAACCCTAACCCTAACCCTAACCCTAAGCCTAACTGAAACACTAATCCTAAACCTAACCCTAACCCTAATGCTAACCCTAAACCTAATTCAAACTCAAACCATAAACCTATTCCTCACCCGAACCCAAACCCTAACTCTAACCATAAACCTAACCCAAAACATAACCCAAACCGAAACTCAAACCCTAACCCTAACCCTAACCCTAAACCCTAACCCTAACACTAACCCTAACCATAAGCCAAACCTAAACCCAAACCCTAACCCTAATCCTAACACTAACCCTAACCCTAATCCTAGTCCTAACCCTAACCCTAACCCTAACCCTAACCCTAACCCTAACCTTAACCCTTACCCAAACCCAAACTCTAAACCTAACTCTTATCGGAACCCTAACCCTAATCCGAACCCTAACCCTTACGATAACCCTAATCCAACACCTCACTCTAACCCTAACTCTAACCCAAACCCTAACCTAACCCTAACTCTAAACCAAACCCAAACCCTAACCCTAACCCTAACTCTAACCCAAACCCCAATGTAAGCCTAAACCTAACCATAACTCAAACCCTAACTCTAACACTAACCCAAAATCTAACACTAACCCTAACCCAAACCCTAACCCAAATAATAACCCTAATCCTAACCCTAACCCTAAACCTCATCCTTTTCCTAACCCTAACCCTAACCCTAACCCTAACCCTAATTCTAACCCTAACCCTAACCCTAACCCTAACCCAAAACCTAACCCTAACCCTAACCCTAACCATAATCTTAACACTAACCATAACCCTAACACTAACCCAGATTCAAACCTAACCCTAACCCAAACCCTAACCCTAACCCTAAGCCTAACCCTAACCCAAACCCTAACCCTAACCCTAATCCTAACCCTAATGCTAACCCTAAACCTAACTCAAACTCAAACCCTAACCCTAAGCCTAACCCTAATCCAAACCCTAACCCTAACCCTAACCCTAACCCTAACTAAAACCCTAACACTAACCCAACCCGAACGCAAACCATAACCCTAACACGAAACTTTACCGAAAACCTAAACCTAACCGTATTCCTAAACCAAAACCTAACCCTAACACTAACCCTAACCCCAACCCTATCACAAACGCTAACCCTAAACCTAAACTTAACCCCTAACCCCTAACCCCAAACCCTAAACCAAACCCTAACCCTAACCGTAACCCTAAATCAAACCCTAACCCTAACCCTAACCCAAACGCTTACCCTAACCCTAACCCTAACCCTAAACCAAACCCTAACCCTAACCTTAACCCTAACCCTAATCCTAACCCAAACCCAAACCCTAATCTTAACACAAACCCTAACCCTAATCCTAACCCAAACCAAACCCTAAACCTAAACGTAACCTTAATCCAAACCCTAACCCTAACCCTAACCCAAACCCAAACCCTAATCTTAACACAAACCCTAACCCTAATCCTAACCCTAACCCTAACCAAAACCCTAACCCTAACAATAACCCTAACCCAAACCCTAACCCTAACACTAAAACTAACCCTAACCCTAACCCAAACCCTAAACCTAACCCTAATCCTAACCCTAATGCTAACCCTAAACCTAACCCTAAAACTAGCCCTAGGCCTAACCCTAACCCTACCCAAACCCTAACACTAACCCTAACCCTAAACCTAACCGTAAATCAAACCCTAACCGTAACCCTAACCCGAACCCAAACCCTAACCCTAACCCTAACCCTAAATGAAACACTAATCCTAAACCTAACCCTAACCCTAATGCTAACCCGAAACCAAACCCTAACCCTAACCCTAAACCTAACCCAAAACATAACCAAAACCGGAACCCTAAACCTAACCCTAACCCTAACCCGAAACCCTAACCCTAACACTTACCCTAAACATAACCAAAACCTAAATCCAAACCCTAACCATAATCCTAACCCTAATCCTAACCCTAAACCAAGGCCTAACCCTAACCCTAACCCTAACCCTAACCCTAACCTTAACACTTACAAAACCCAAACTCTAAACCTAACTCTAATCGGAACCCTAACCCTAACCCTAATCCTAACCCTAACCCTAACCATAACACTAATCCAACACCTCACCCTAACACTAACTCTAACCCAAACCCAAACCTAACCTTAACTCTAAACCAAACCCAAACCTAACCCTAACCCTAACTCTAACCCAAACCCTAACCTAACCCTATACCTAACCCTAACTCAAAACCTAACTCTAACACTAACCCAAACCCTAACCCTAACCCTAACCCAAACCATAACCCAAATAATAATACTAATCCTAACCCTAACCCTAACCCTCATCCTTAACCTAACCCTAACCCTAACCTTAACCGTAACCCTAATTCTAACCCTAACCCTAACCCTAACCCTAACCCTAACCCTAACCCTAAACCAAACCCTAACCCTAACGCTAATCCTAACCCTAATGCTAACCCTAAACCTAACCCTAACACTAACCCTACTCCTAACCGTAACCCTAACACAAACCCTAACACCATCCCTAACCCTAACCTTAACCCCAAATCAAACCCTAACCCTAACCCCAACACTAACCCGAACCCAAACCCTAACCCTAACCCTAACTGAAACACTTATCCTAAACCTAACCCTAACCCTAATGCTAACCCTAAACCTAATTCAAACTCAAACCCTAACCCTAATCCTAACCCAAACCAAACCCTAAACCTAACCCTAAAACTAACCCAAAACATAACCGAAACCGAAACCGTAACCCTAACCCTAACCCTAACCCTAATCCTAACCCTAACCATAACCCTAACCCTAACCGTTACCCTAACCCTAACCCAACCCCTAACCCTCACCATAACTCTAACCCAAATCCGACTCTAACCCTAACCCTAACCCAAATCCTAACCCGAACCCTAACCCTAACCCTAACCCAAACCCTAACCCTAACCCAAACCCTAACCCAAACCCAAACCCTAACCCTAACCCAAAAGCTAACCCTAACCATAACCCTAACCCTAACCCTAATGCTAAACCTAACCCTAACCCTAACCCTAACCCTAACCCTAACCCTAACCCTAACCCGAACCCAAACCCTAACCCTAACCCTAACCCTAACTGAAACACTAATCCTAAACCTAACCCTAACCCTAATGCTAACCCTAAACCTAATTCCAACTCAAACCCTAACCCTAACCCTAAACCTAACCCAAAACATAACCCAAATCGAAACCCTAACCTTAAACCTAACCCTAACCCTAAACCGTAACCCTAACCCTGACCCTAACCATAACCCAAACCTAAAACCAAACCCTAACCCTAATCATAACCCTAACCAAAGCCCTAATCCTAGTCCTAACCCTAACCCTAACCCTAACCCTAAACCTAATCTTAACCCTTACCCAAACCCAAACTCTAAACCTAACTCTAATCGGAACCCTAACCCTAACCCTAACCCTAAACATAACCCTAATCCTAGTCCTAACCCTAAACCTAACCCTAACCCTAACCCTAACCCTAACCCTAATCCTAAGGCAAAGCCTAACCCTAACTCTAACCCAAACCCTAACCCAAACCCTAACCCTAAACCTAACCCAAAACGTAACCCTAACCCTAACCCTAACCCTAACCCAAACCCTAACTGAAACACTTATCCTAAATCTAACCCTAACCCTAATGCTAACCCTAAACCTAATTCAAACTCAAACCCTAACCCTAATCCTAACCTTAATCCTAACCCTAACCCTAACCCTAACCCTAAACCTAACCCAAAACATAACCCAAACCGAAAACCTAACACTAACCCTAACCGTAACCCTAATCCTAACCCTAACCCTAACCCTAATCCTAGTCCTAACCCTAACCCTAACCCTAACCCTAACCTTAACCCTTACCCAAACCCAAACTCTAAACCTAACTCTAATCGGAACCCTAACCCTAACCCTAATCCTAACCCTAACCCTAACCATAACCCTAATCCAACACCTCACCCTAACCCTAACTCTAACCCAAACACTAACCTAACCCTAAATCTAAACCAAACCCAAACCCTAACCCTAACCCTAACCCTAACTCTAACCCAACCCCAATGTAAGCCTAAACCTATCCCTAACTCAAACCCTAACTCTAACACTAACCCAAACCCTAACACTAACCCTAACCCTAACCCTCACCCAAAACCTAACCCTAACCCTAACCCTAACCATAATCTTAACACTAACCATAACCCTAATACTAACCAAGATTCAAACCTAACCCTAACCCAAACCCTAACCCTAAGCCTAACCCTAACCCTAACCCAAACCCTAACCCTAACCCAACACCTAACCTTCACAACAACTCTAACCCAAATCCAAATCTAACCCTAACCCTAACCCAAATCCCAACCCGAACCCTAACCCTAAGCCTAACCCAAACCCTAACCCTAACCCAAACCCTAACCCAAACCCAAACCCTAACCCTAACCCTAAAACCAACCCTAACCATAACCCTAACCCTAACCCTAATGCTAAACTTAAACATAACCCTAACCCTAACCCTAACCCTAACCCTAAACCTAAACCCTAACCCAAACCCTAATCCTAACACTAACCCAAACCCTAACCCTAACCCTAACCCAAACCATAACCCAAATAGTAACCCTAATCCTAACCCTAACTCTAACCTTCATCCTTATCCTAACCCTAACCCTAACCCTAAACTTAACAGTAACCCTAATTGTAAACATAACCCTAACCCTAACCCTACCCCTAACCCTACCCCTAACCCTAACCCTAACCCAAACCCAAACCCTAATCTTAACACAAACCCTAACCCTAATCCTAATCCTAACCATAACCCTAACCCTAACCCTAACCCAAACCCTAACACTAACCCTAACTCTAAACCAAACCCAAACCCTAACCCTAACCCTAACTCTAACCCAAACCCAATGTAAGCCTAAACCTAACCCTAACTCAAACCCTAACTCTAACACTAACCCAAACCCTAACACTAACCCTAACCCAATCCCTAACCTAAATAATAACCCTAATCCTAACCCTAACCCTAACCCTCATCCTTATCCTAACCCTAACCCTAACCCTAAACCTAAGTCTAACCCTAACCCTAACCCTAACCCTCACCCAAAACCTAACCCTAACCCTAACCCTAACCATAATCTTAACACTAACCATAACCCTAATACTAACCAAGATTCAAACCTAACCCTAACCCTAAGCCTAACCCTAACCCTAACCCAAACCCTAACCCTTACCTAACACCTAACCTTCACCATAACTCTAACCCAAATCCGACTCTAACCATAACCCTAACCCAAATCCTAACCCGAACCCTAACCCTAACCCTAACCCAAACCCTAACCCTAACCCAAACCCTAACCCAAACCCAAACCCTAACCCTAACCCTAACACCAACCCTAACCATATCCATAACCCTAACCCTAATGCTAAACCTAACCATAACCCTAACCCTAACCCTAAACCTAACCAAACCTAAACCCTAACCCAAACCCTAATCCTAACACTAACCCTAATCCCTAACCCAAACAAAAACCTAAACCCTAACCCTACTCCTAACGCTAACCCTAACCCTAACACAAACCCTAACCCTAAACGTAACCTTAACCCAAACCCTAACCCTAACCTTAACCCAAACCCAAACCCTAATCTTAACACAAACCCTAACCCTAATCCTAACCCTAACCCTAACCCTAACTCAAACGCTAACCCTAACCCTAACCCTAACCCAAACCTTAACCCTAAACCTAACCCTAACCCTAACCAAAACCCAAACCCTAACCCTAACCCTAATACTAACCCTAATGCTAACCCTAAACCTAACCCTAACACTAACCCTAGTCCTAACCCTAACGCTAACCCAAACCCTAACACTAACCATAAACCTAACCCTAACCCTAAATCAAACCCTAAACCTAAACCTAACCCTAACCTGAACCCAAACCCTAACCCTAACCCTAACACTAACTGAAACACTAATCCTAAACCTAACCCTAACCCTAATGCTAACCCTAAACCTAATTCCAATTCAAACCCTAAGCCTAACCCTAAACCTAACACAAAACATAACCCAAACAGAAACCCTTAACCTAAACCTAACCCTAACCCTAAACCCTAACCCTAACACTTACCCTAACCATAACCCAAACCTAAAACCAAACCCTAACCCTAATCCAAACCCTAACCCCAACCCTAATCCGAGCCTTAATCCTAACCCTAACCCTAACACGAACCCTAAACCTAACCTTAACACATACCGGAACCCAAACTCTAAACCTAACTCTAATCGGAACCCTAACCCTTTCCCTAATCCTAACCCTAACCCTAACCATAACCCTAATCCTAGTCCTAACCCTAACCCTAACCCTAACCCTAAACCTAAACCTAACCTTAACCCTTACCGAAACCCAAACTCTAAACCTAACTCTAATCGGAACCCTAACCCTAACCCTAACCCTAACCCTAACCCTAACCCTAACCCTAACCCTAACCCTAAAAAAAACCCAAACTCTAACCCTAACCCTAACTCTAACTCAAACCCCAATGTAAGTCTAAACCTAACCCTAACTCAAACCCTAACTCTAACACTAACCCAAACCCTAACCCTAACCATAACCCTAATCCAACACCTTACCTAACCCTAACTCTGACCAAACCCTAACCTAACCCTAACTCTAACCCAGACCCAAACCGTAACCCTAACACTGTCTCTATCCCAAACCCTAATCTAACCCTAAACCTAACCCTAACTCAAACCCTAACTCTAACACTAACCCAAACCCTAACCCTAACCCTAACCCAAACCATAACCCAAATAGTAACCCTAATCCTAACCCTAACCCTAACCTTCATCCTTATCCTAACCCTAACCCTAACCCTAACCCTAACCCTAACCATAACCCAAACCCAAACCCTAATCTTAACACAAACCCTAACCCTAATCCTAACCCTAACCCTAACCCTAACCCAAACCCTAACCCTAACCCTAATCCTAACCCAAACCCTAACCCTTACCCTAACCCTAACCCTAACCCTAACCCAAACCCTAACCCTAACCCTAACCCTAACCCTAACCGAAACCCTAACCCTAACCCTAACCTTAACCGAAACACTAATCCTAAACTTTACCCTAACCCTAATGCTAACCCTAAACCTAATTCAAACTCAAATCCTAACCCTAACCCTAAACCTAACCCAAAACATAACCCACACCGAAACCCAAACCCTAACCCTAACCCTAACCAAAACCCACACCGTAAGCCCAACCCTAACCCTAACCCTAACCCTAACCCTAACCCAAACCCTAACCCAAACCCTAACCCTAACCCTAACCCTAACCCTAACCCAAACGCTAACCCTAACCCTAATCCTAACCCTAATGCTAACCCTAAACCTAACCATAACATAACCCTAGTCTTAACCCTAACCCTAACCCAAACCCTAACACTAACCCTAACCCTAACCATAACCCTAATCCTAAACCTAACCCTAAACCTAATCCTAGTACTAACCCTAACCCTAACCCTAACCCTAACCTTAAACCTTACCCAAACCCAAACTCTAAACCTAACTCTAATCGGAATCCTAACCCTAACCCTAACCCTAACCCTAACCCTAACCGAAACACTAATCATAAACCTAACCCTAACCCTAATGCTAACCCTAAACCTCATTCAACGTGAAACCCTAACCCTAATCCTAACCTGAATCGAAAACCTAAGCCTAACCCTAAACCTAACCCAAAACATAACCCACACCGAAACCCTAACCCTAACCCTAACCCTAACCAAACCCACACCGTAACCCTAACCCTAACCCAAACAATAACACTAAACCTAATCCTACCCTTAAACCCTAACCCTAACCCTAACCATAATCCAAACCTAAAGCCTAACCCTAACCATAACCCAAATCCAACCCCTAACCCTAACTCTAACATAAACCTTAACCTAACCCTAACCCTAACACTAATCCTAGTCTTCACCCTAACCCTAACCCTAAACCTAAACCTAACCTTAACCCTTACCCAAACCCAAACTCTAAACCTAACTCTAATCGGAACCCTTACCGTAACCCTAATCCTAACCCTAACCAAAACCATAACCCTAATCCAACACCTCACCCTAACCCTAACTCTAACCCAAACCCTAACCTAAACCTAACTCTAAACCAAACCCAAACCCTAACCCTAACCCTAACTCTAACCCAAACCCTAACCTAACCCTAAACCTAACCCTAACTCAAAACCTAACTCTAACCCTAACCCAAACCATAACCCAAATAATAACCCTAATCCTAACCCTAAACCTAACCCTCATCCTTATCCTAACCCTAACCCTAACCCTAAACTTAACACTAACCCTAATTCTAAACCTAACCCTAACCTTAACCCTAACCCTAACCCAAAACCAAACCCTAATCTTAACAAAAACCCTAACCCTAATTCTAACCCTAACCGTAACCCTAACCCTAACCCAAACCCTAACCCTAACCCTAATCCTAACCCAAACCCTAACCCTAACCCTAACCCTAACCCAATCCCTAACCCTAACCCTAACCCTAACCCAAACCCTAACCCTAACCCTAACCCTAACCCTAACACAAACCCTAATCCTAACCCTAATCCTAACCCTAATGCTAATCCTAACCCTAATCCTAACCCTAACCGTAACCCTAACCCTAACCCTAACCCAAACCCCAACCCTAACACTA
>JAJHUQ010000040.1:3887500-3892500 GCA_035773235.1 Eospalax fontanierii | reverse complement strand
GCTAACCCTAAAACTAAACCTAACACTAACCCTAGTCCTAACCCTAACCCTAACCCAAACCCTAACACTAACCCTAACCCTAACCCTAACCCTAAATCAAACCCTAAACCTAACCCTAACCCTAACCCAAACCCCAACCCCAATCTCAACACCAACCCTAACCCTCATCCTAACCCTAACCTTAACCCTAACCCTACCCCTAACCCAAACCCTAACCCTAACCCTAATCCTAACCCAAACCCTAACCCTAACCCTAACCCTAACCCTAACCCAAACCCTAACCCTAAGCCTAACCCTAACCCAAACCCTAACCCTAACCCTAACCCTAACCCTAACCCTAACCCAAACCCTAACCCTACCCCTAACCCTAACCCTAACCCTAACTCAAACCCTAACCCTAACCCTAACCCGAACCCGAACCCAAACCCTAACCCTAACCCTAAACCTAACTCAAACCCTAAACCTAACCCTAATACTACTCTTAAACCAAACCCTAAATCTAACCCTAACCCTAAACCTAATCCTAACTCTAAACCTAACCCTAACGCTAACCCAAACCCTAACACTAACACTAAGCTTAACCCTAACACTAACACAAAACCTAACCCTAACACTAACCCTAATTCTAACTAAAACCCAAACCCTAACACTAACCCTAACCCAAACCCTAATAATAACCCTAAACCTAAACCTAACCCCTAATCCTAACCCTAACCCTAACCCAAACCCTAACCCTAACCCTAACCCTAACCGAAACACTAATCCTAAACCTTACCCTAACCCTAATGCTAACCCTAAACCTAATTCAAACTCAAACCCTAACCCTAATCCTAACCAGAACCGAAACCCTAACCCTAACCCTAAACCTAAGCCAAAACATAACCCACACCGAAACCCTAAGCCTAACCCTAACCCTAAGCAAAACCCACACCGTAAGCCTAACCCTAACTAAAACCCTAACACTAACCCTAATCCTACACTTAAACCCTAACCCTAACCCTAACCATAAACCAAACCTAAAACCTAACCCTAAACCTAATCCTAAAACTAACCCTAACCTTAACCCTAATCCAACCCATAACCCTAAACCTAACTCTAACCCAAACCCTAAACTAAACCTAACCCTAACCAAAACCCAAACCCTAACCCTAACTCTAACTCTAACCAAAATCCTAACACTAACCCAAAACCTAACTCTAACCGAAACCTAAACCATAACCCAAATACTAACCCTAATCCTAACCCTAACCCTAACCCTAACCCTAACCCTAACCCTAACCCTAAGCCTAACTGAAACACTAATCCTAAACCTAACCCTAACCCTAATGCTAACCCTAAACCTAATTCAAACTCAAACCATAACCCTATTCCTAACCCGAACCCAAACCCTAACTCTAACCATAAACCTAACCCAAAACATAACCCAAACCGAAACCCAAACCCTAACCCTAACCCCAACCCCAAACCCTAACCCTAACACTAACCCTAACCATAACCCAAACCTAAACCCAAGCCCTAACCCTAATCCTAACACTAACCCTAACCCTAATCCTAGTCCTAACCCTAACCCTAACCCTAACCCTAACCCTAACCTTAACCCTTACCCAAACCCAAACTCTAAACCTAACTCTAAACGGAACCCTAACCCTAACCCTAATCCTAACCCTAATCCTAACGATAACCCTAATCCAACACCTCACTCTAACCCTAACTCTAACCCAAACCCTAAACCTAACACTAACCCTAACCCAAACCCTAACCCTAACACTAAAACTAACCCTAACCCTAACCCAAACCCTAAACCGAACCCTAATCCTAACCCTAATGCTAACCCTAAACCTAACCCTAAAACTAGCCCTAGGCCTAACCCTAACCCTACCCAAACCCTAACATTAACCCTAACCCTAACCCTAACCGTAAATCAAACCCTAACCCTAACCCGAACCCGAACCCAAACCCTAACCCTAACCCTAACCCTAACTGAAACACTAATCCTAAACCTAACCCTAACCCTAATGCTAACCCTAAACCTAATTCAAACTCAAACCCTAACATTAACCCTAACTCGAACCCAAACCCTAACCCTAACCCTAAACCTAACCCAAAACATAACCAAAACCGAAACCCTAACCCTAACCCTAACCCTAACCCGAAACCCTAACCCTAACACTTACCCTAAACATAACCAAAACCTAAATCCAAACCCTAAACATTATCCTGACCCTAACCCTAACCCTAATCCAAGTCCTAACCCTAACCCTAAACCTAACCCTAACCCTAACCTTAACACTTACAAAACCCAAACTCTAAACTTAACTCTAATCGGAACCCTAACCCTAACCCTAATCCTAACCCTAACCCTAACCATAACACTAATCCAACACCTCACCCTAACACTAACTCTAACCCACACCCAAACCTAACCCTAACTCTAAACCAAACCCAAACCTAACCCTAACCCTAACACTAACCCAAACCCTAACCTAACCCTATACCTAAACCTAACTCAAACCCTAACTCTAACACTAACCCAAACCCTAACCCTAAACATAACCCAAACCATAACCCAAATAATAACACTAATCCTAACCCTAACCCTAACCCTCATCCTTAACCTAACCCTAACCCTAACCCTAACCTTAACCGTAACCCTAATTCTAACCCTAACCCTAACCCTAACCCTAACCCTAACCCTAAACCAAACCCAAACCCCGATCTTAACACAAACCCTAACCCTAAACCTAACCCTAACCCTAACCAGACCCTAACCCTAACCCTAACCCTAACAATAACCCAAACCCTAACCCTAACCCCACCCCTAACCCTATCCCCAACCCTAACCCTAACGCTAATCCTAACCCTAATGCTCACCCTAAACCTAACCCTAACACTATCCCTTCTCCTAACAGTAACCCTAACCCAAACCCTAACACTAACCCTAACCCTAACCTTAACCCTAAATCAAACCCTAACCCTAACCCTAACCCGAACCCGAACCCAAACTCTAACCCTAACCCTAACTGAAACACTTATCCTAAACCTAACCCTAACCCTAATGCTAACCCTAAACCTAATTCAAACTCAAACCCTAACCCTAATCCTAACCCAACCCAAACCCTAAACCTAACCCTAAAACTAACCTAAAACATAACCGAAACCGAAACCGTAACCCTAACCCTAACCCTAACCCTAATCCTAACCCTAACCATAACCCTAACCCTAACCGTAACCCTAACCCTAACCCAACCCCTAACCCTCACCATAACTCTAACCCAAATCCGACTCTAACCCTAACCCTAATGCTAAACCTAACCCTAACCCTAACCCTAACCCTAACCCTAACCCTAACCCTAACCCAAACCCTAACCCTAACCCTAACCCTAACCCTAACCCTAACCCTAACCCAAACCGTAAGCCTAACCCTAATCCTAACCCTAATGCTAACCCTAAACCTAACCCTAACACTAACCCTAGTCTTAACCTTAACCCTAACCCAAACCCTAACAAAAACCCTAACCCTAACCCTAACCCTAAATCAAAACCTAAACCTAACCCTAACCCTAACCCGAACCCAAAACCTAACCCTAACCCTAATCCTAACTGAAACACTAATCCTAAACCTAACCCTAACCCTAATGCTAACCCTAAACCTAATTCCAACTCAAACCCTAACCGTAACCCTAACGCTCAACCAACCCCTAACCCTCACCATAACTCTAACCCAAATCCGACTCGAACCCTAACCCTAACGCAAATCCTAACCCGAACCCTAACCCTAACCCTAACCCAAACCCTAACCCTAACCCAAACCCTCACCCTAACCCTAAACCCTAACCCTAACCCTGACCCTAACCATAACCCAAACCTAAAACCAAAACCTAACCCTAATCCTAACCCTAACCCTAGGCCTAATCCTAGTCCTAACCCTAACCCTAAACCTAACCTTAACCCTAACCCTAGCCCAAACTCTAAACCTAACTCTAATCGGAACCCTAACAATAACCCTAATCCTAACCCTAACCCTAACCATAACCCTAATCCTAGTCCTAACCCTAACCCTAACCCTAACCCTAACCCTAACCCTAATCCTAACCCAAAACCTAACCCTAACCCTAACCCTAACCCTAACCCAAACCCTAACCCTAACCCTAACCCTAACCCAAAACCTAACCCTAAACCTAACCCTAACCCTAACCCAAACCCTAACTGAAACACTTATCCTAAATCTAACCCTAACCTTAATGCTAACCCTAAACCTAATTCAAACTCAAACCCTAACCCTAATCCTAACCTTAACCCTAACCCTAACCCTAACCCTAAACCTAACCCAAAACATAACCCTAACCCTAACCCTAATCCTAACCCAAAACCTAACCCTAACGCTAACCATAACCCTAACCCTAATCTTAACACAAACCCTAACCCTAATCCTAACCCTAACCTTAACCCTAACCCTAACCCTAACCCAAACCCTAACCCTAACCCTAATCCTAACCCAAACCCTAACCCTAACCCTAACCCTAACCCAAACCCTAACCCTAACCCAAACCCTAACCCTAAACCTAACCCTAACCCTAACCCAAACCCTAACCCTAACGCTAATCCTAACCCTAATGCTAACCCTAAACCTAACCCTAACACTAACCCTACTCCTAACAGTAACCCTAACCCAAACCCTAACACTAACCCTAACCCTAACCTTAACCCTAAATCAAACCCTAACCCTAACCCTAACCCGAACCCGAACCCAAACTCTAACCCTAACCCTAACTGAAACACTTATCCTAAACCTAACCCTAACCCTAATGCTAACCCTAAACCTAATTCAAACTCAAACCCTAACCCTAATCCTAACCCAACCCAAACCCAAAACCTAACCCTAAAACTAACCTAAAACATAACCGAAACCGAAACCGTAACCCTAACCCTAACCCTAACCCTAATCCTAACCCTAACCATAACCCTAACCCTAACCGTAACCCTAACCCTAACCCAACCCC
>JAJHUQ010000040.1:3870000-3882500 GCA_035773235.1 Eospalax fontanierii | reverse complement strand
CCCTAACCCAAATCCTAACCCGAACCCTAACCCTAACCCTAACCCAAACCCTAACCCTAACCCAAACCCTAACCCAAACCCAAACCCTAACCCTAACCCTAAAGCTAACCCTAACCATAACCCTAACCCTAACCCTAATGCTAAACCTAACCCTAACCCTAACCCTAACCCTAAACCTAACCCTAACCCTAACCCTAACCCAAACCCTAACCCTAACCCTAACCCTAACCCTAACCCAAACCGTAAGCCTAACCCTAATCCTAACCCTAATGCTAACCCTAAACCTAACCCTAACACTAACCCTAGTCTTAACCTTAACCCTAACCCAAACCCTAACAAAAACCTTAACCCTAACCCTAACCCTAAATCAAAACCTAAACCTAACCCTAACCCTAACCCGAACCCAAACCCTAACCCTAACCCTAACCCTAAATGAAACACTAATCCTAAAACTAACCCTAACCCTAATGCTAACCCTAAACCTAATTCCAACTCAAACCCTAACCCTAACCCTAAACCTAACCCAAAACATAACCCAAACCGAAACCCTAACCTTAAACCTAACCCTAACCCTAAACCCTAACCCTAACCCTGACCCTAACCATAACACAAACCTAAAACCAAACCCTAACCCTAATCCTAACCCTAACCCTAGCCCTAATCCTAGTCCTAACTCTAACCCTAACCCTGACCCTAAACCTAACCTTAACCCTTACCCAAACCCAATCTCTAAACCTAACTCTAATCGGAACCCTAACCCTAACCCTAATCCTAACCCTAACCCTAACCATAACCGTAATCCTAGTCCTAACCCTAACCCTAACCCTAACCCTAACCCTAACCCTAATCCTAACCCAAAACCTAACCCTAACCCTAACCCTAACCCTAACCCAAACCCTAACCCTAAACCTAACCCTAACCCAAAACCTAACCCTAACCCTAACCCTAACCCTAACCCAAACCCTAACTGAAACACTTATCCTAAATCTAACCCTAACCTTAATGCTAACCCTAAACCTAATTAAAACTCAAACCCTAACCCTAATCCTAACCTTAACCCTAACCCTAACCCTAACCCTAACCCTAAACCTAACCCAAAACATAACCCTAACCCTAACCCTAATCCTAACCTAAAACCTAACCCTAACCCTAACCCTAACCCTAACCCTAACCCTAATCTTAACACAAACCCTAACCCTAATCCTAACCCTAACCTTAACCCTAACCCTAACCCTAACCCAAACCCTAACCCTAACCCTAATCCTAACCCTAACCCTAACCCCTAACCCTAACCCTAACCCAAACCCTAACTCTAACCCTAACCCTACCCATAACCCTAACCCTAAACCTAATTCAAACCCTAACCCTAACCCTAACCCGAACCCGAACGCAAACCCTAACCCTAACCCTAAACCTAACCCAAAACCTAAACCTAACCCTAACACTACACCTAAACCAAACCCTAAATCTAACCCTAACCCTAAACCTAATCCTAACTCTAAACCTAACCCTAACCCTAACCCAAACCCTAACACTAACACTAAGCTTAACCCTAACACTAACACAAAACCTAACCCTAACACTAACCCTAATTCTAACTAAAACCCAAACGCTAACACTAACCCTAGCCCAAACCCTAATAATAACCCTAAACCTAAACCTAACCCCTAATCCTAAACCTAACCCTAACCCAAACCCTAACCCTAACCCTAACCCTAACCGAAACACTAATCCTAAACTTTACCCTAACCCTAATGCTAACCCTAAACCTAATTCAAACTCAAACCCTAACCCTAATCCTAAACCGAACCGAAACCCTAACCCTAACCCTAAACCTAACCCAAAACATAACCCACACCAAACCCTAACCCTAACCCTAACCCTAACCAAAACCCACACCGGTAGCCTAACCCTAACCCAAACCCTAATACTAACCCTAATCCTAACCCAAACCCTAACCCTAACCCTAACCCTAACTCAAACCCTAACCATAACCCTAACCCTAACCCAAACCCTAACCCTAACCCTAACCCTAAACCTAACCCAAACCCTAACCCTAACCCTAATCCTAACCCTAATGCTAACCCTAAACCTAACGATAACATAACCCTAGTCTTAACCCTAACCCTAACCCAAACCCTAACACTAACCCTAACCCTAACCATAACCCTAAATCAAACCCTAACCATCACCCTAACCCTAACCCTAACCCTAACCCTAACTGAAACACTTATCCTAAACCTAACCCTAACCCTAATGCTAACCCTAACACTAACACAAAACCTAACCCTAACACTAACCCTAATTCTAACTAAAACCCAAACCCTAACACTAACCCTAACCCAAACCCTAATAATAACCCTAAACCTAAACCTAACCCCTAATCCTAACCCTAACCCTAACCCAAACCCTAACCCTAACTCTAACCATAACCGAAACACTAATCCTAAACCTTACCCTAACCCTAATGCTAACCCTAAACCTAATTCAAACTCAAACCCTAACCCTAATCCTAACCCGAACCGAAACCCTAACCCTAACCCTAAACCTAACCCAAAACATAACCCACACCGAAACCCTAAGCCTAACCCTAACCCTAACCAAAACCCACACCGTAAGCCTAACCCTAACCCAAACCCTAACACTAACCCTAATCCTACACTTAAACCCTAACCCTAACCATAACCATAAACCAAACCTAAAGCCTAACCCTAACTCTAATCCTAAAACTAACCCTAACCATAACCCTAATCCAACCCATAACCCTAAACCTAACTCTAACCCAAACCCTAACCTAAACCTAACCCTAACCCAAACCCAAACCCTAACCCTAACCCTAACTCTAACCCAAATCCTAACACTAACCCAAACCCTAACCCTAACCCAAACCTAAACCATAACCCAAATACTAACCCTAATCCTAACCCTAACCCTAACCCTAACCCTAACCCTAACCCTAAGCCTAACTGAAACACTAATCCAAAACCTAACCCTAACCCTAATGCTAACGCTAAACCTAATTCAAACTCAAACGATAACCGTATTCCTAGCCCGAAGCCAAACCCTATCTCTAACCATACACCTAACCCAAAACATAACCCAAACCGAAACCCAAACCCTAACCCTAACCCTAACCCTAAAACCTAACTCTAACACTAACCCTAACCATAACCCAAACCTAAACCCAAACACTAACCCTAATCCTAACACTAACCCTAACCCTAATCCTAGTCCTAACCCTAACCCTAACCCTAACCCTAACCCTAACCTTAACCCTTACCCAAAACCAAACTCTAAACCTAACTCTAATCGGAACCCTAACCCTAACCCTAATACTAATCCTAACCCTAACGATAACCCTAATCCAACACCTCACTCTAACCCTAACTCTAACCCAAACCCTAACCCTAACACTAACCCTAACCCAAACCCTAACCCTAACACTAAAACTAACCCTAACCCTAACCCAAACCCTAAACCTAACCCTAATCCTAACCCTAATGCTAACCCTAAACCTAACCCTAAAACTAGCCCTAGGCCTAACCCTAACCCTACCCAAACCCTAACATTAACCCTAACCCTAACCCTAACCGTAAATCAAACCCTAACCCTAACCCTAACCCGAACCCAAACCCTAACCCTAACCCTAACCCTAACTGAAACACTAATCCTAAACCTAACCCTAACCCTAATGCTAACCCTAAACCTAATTCAAACTCAAACGCTAACCCTAATCCTAACCCGAACCCAAACCCTAACCCTAACCCTAAACCTAACCCAAAACATAACCATAACCGAAACCCTAACCCTAACCCTAACCCTAACCCGAAACCCTAACCCTAACACTTACCCTAAACATAACCAAAACCTAAATCCAAACCCTAACCATAATCCTAACCCTAACCCTAACCCTAATCCAAGTCCTAAACCTAACCCTAACCCTAACCCTAACCCTAACCTTAACACTTACAAAACCCAAATTCTAAACCTAACTCTAATCGGAACCCTAACCCTAACCCTAATCCTAAACCTAACCCTAACCATAACACTAATCCAACACCTCACCCTAACACTAACTCTAACCCACACCCAAACCTAACCCTAACTCTAAACCAAACCCAAACCTAACCCTAACCCTAACTCTAACCCAAATCCTAACCTAACCCTATACCTAACCCTAACTCAAACCCTAACTCTAACACTAACCCAAACCCTAACCCTAACCCTAACCCAAACCATAACCCAAATAATAACACTAATCCTAACCCTAACCCTAACACTCATCCTTAACCTAACCCTAACCCTAACCCTAACCTTAACCGTAACCCTAATTCTAACCCTAACCCTAACCCTAACCCTAACCCTAACCCTAAACCAAACCCAAACCCCGATCTTAACACAAACCCTAACCCTAATCCTAACCCTAACCCTAACCAGACCCTAACCCTAACCCTAACCCTAACCCTAACCCAAAGCCTAACCCTAACCCTAACCCTAACCCTAACCCTAACCCTAACCCAAACCCTAACCCTAACCAAAACCGTAAGCCTAACCCTAATCCTAACCCTAATGCTAACCCTAAACCTAACCCTAACACTAACCCTAGTCTTAACCTTAACCCTAACCCCAACCCTAACAAAAACCCTAACCCTAACCCTAACCCTAAATCAAAACCTAAACCTAAAACTAACCCTAACCCGAACCCAAAACCTAACCTTAACCCTAACCCTAACTGAAACACTAATTCTAAACCTAACCCTAACCCTAATGCTAACCCTAAACCTAATTCCAACTCAAACCCTAACCCTAACCCTAAACCTAACCCAAAACATAACCCAAACCGAAACCCTAACCTTAAACCTAACCCTAACCCTAAACCCTAACCCTAACCATGACCCTAACCATAACCCAAACCTAAAACCAAACCCTAACCCTAATCCTAACCCTAACCCTAGCCCTAATCCTAGTCCTAACCCTAACCCTAACGCTAACCCTAAACCTAACCTTAACCCTTACCCAAACCCAAACTCTAAACCTAACCCTAATCGGAACCCTAACCCTAACCCTAATCCTAACCCTAACCCTAACCATAACCCTAATCCTAGTCCTAACCCTAATCCTAACCCTAACCCTAACCCTAACCCTAACCCTAATCCTAACCCAAAACCTAACCCTAACCCTAACCCTAACCCTAACCCTAACCCAAACCCTAACCCTAACCCTAACCCTAACCCAAAACCTAACCCTAACCCTAACCCTAACCCTAACTGAAACACTTATCCTAAATCTAACCCTAACCTTAATGATAACCCTAAACCTAATTCAAACTCAAGCCCTAACCCTAATCCTAACCTTAACCCTAACCCTAACCCTAACCCTAACCCTAAACCTAACCCAAAACATAACCCTAACCCTAACCCTAATCCTAACCCAAAACCTAACCCTAACCCTAACCCTAATCTTAACACAAACCCTAACCCTAATCCTAACACTAACCTTAACCCTAACCCTAACCCTAACCCAAACCCTAACCCTAACCCTAATCCTAACCCAAACCCTAACCCTAACCCTAACCGTAACCCAAACCCTAACCCTAACCCTAACCCCTAACCCTAACCCTAACCCAAACCCTAACTCTAACCCTAACCCTACCCCTAACCCTAACCCTAAACCTAACTCAAACCCTAACCCTAACCCTAACCCGAACCCGAACGCAAACCCTAACCCTAACCCTAAACCTAACCCAAACCCTAAACCTAACCCTAACACTACTCCTAAACCAAACCCTAAATCTAACCCTAACCCTAAACCTAATCCTAACTCTAAACCTAACCCTAACCCTAACCCAAACCCTAACACTAACACTAAGCATTACCCTCACACTAACACAAAACCTAACCCTAACACTAACCCTGATTCTAACTAAAACCCAAACGCTAACACTAACCCTAGCCCAAACCCTAATAATAACCCTAAACCTAAACCTAACCCCTAATCCTAAACCTAACCCTAACCCAAACCCTAACCCTAACCCTAACCCTAACCCTAACCGAAACACTAATCCTAAACTTTACCCTAACCCTAATGCTAACCCTAAACCTAATTCAAACTCAAACCCTAACCCTAATCCTAAACCGAACCGAAACCCTAACCCTAACCCTAAACCTAACCCAAAACATAACACACACCGAAAACCTAACCCTAACCCTAACCCTAACCAAAACCCACACGGGAAGCCTAACCCTAACCCAAACCCTAACACTAACCCTAATCCTAACAGAAACCCTAACCCTAACCCTAACCCTAAATCAAACCCTAACCATAACCCTAACCCTAACCCAAACCCTAACCCTAACCCTAATCCTAACAGAAACCCTAACCCTAATCCTAACCCTAATGCTAACCCTAAACCTAACGATAACATAACCCTAGTCTTAACCCTAACCCTAACCCAAACCCTAACACTAACCCTAACCCTAACCATAACCCTAAATCAAACCCTAACCATCACCCTAACCCTAACCCTAACCCTAACCCTAACTGAAACACTTATCCTAAACCTAACCCTAACCCTAATGCTAACCCTAACACTTACAAAAAACCTAACCCTAACACTAACCCTAATTCTAACTAAAACCCAAACCCTAACACTAACCCTAACCCAAACCCTAATAATAACCCTAAACCTAAACCTAACCTCTAATCCTAACCCTAACCCTAACCCAAACCCTAACCCTAACTCTAACCATAACCGAAACCCTAATCCTAAACCTTACTCTAACCCTAATGCTAACCCTAAACCTAATTCAAACTCAAACCCTAACCCTAATCCTAACCCGAACCGAAACCCTAACCCTAACCCTAAAACTAACCCAAAACATAACCCACACCGAAACCCTAAGCCTAACCCTAACCCTAACCAAAACCCACACCGTAAGCCTAACCCTAACCCTAACACTAACCCTAGTCCTAACCCTAACCCTAACCCTAACCCAAACGCTAACCCTAACCCTAACCCTAACCCAAAACCTAACCCTAACCCTAACCCTAACCCTAACCCAAACCCTAACTGAAACACTTATCCTAAATCTAACCCTAACCTTAATGCTAACCCTAAACCTAATTCAAATTCAAGCCCTAACCCTAATCCTAACCTTAACCCTAACCCTAACCCTAACCCTAACCCTAAACCTAACACAAAACATAACCCTAACCCTAACCCTAATCCTAACCCAAAACCTAACCCTAACCCTAACCCTAACCCTAACCCTAATCTTAACACAAACCCTAACCCTAATCCTAACACTAACCTTAACCTTAACCCTAACCCTAACCCTAACCCAAACCCTAACCCTAACCCTAATCCTAACCCAAACCCTAACCCTAACCCTAACCGTAACCCAAACCCTAACCCTAACCCTAACCCCTAACCCTAACCCTAACCCAAACCCTACCCCTAACCCTAACCCTACCCCTAACCCTAACCCTAAACCTAACTCAAACCTTAACCCTAACCCTAACCCTAACTCAAACCCTAACCCTAACCCTAATCCTAACCCAAACCCTAACCCTAACCCTAACCCTAACCCAAACTCTAACCCTAACCATAACCCTAACCCTAACCCTAACCCAAAACCTAACTCCAACCCTAACCCTACCCCTAACCCTAACCCTAACCCTAACTCAAACCCTAACCCTAACCCTACCCCGAACCCGAACGCAAACCCTAACCCTAACCCTAAACCTAACCCAAACCCTAAACCTAACCCTAACACTACTCCTAAACCAAACCCTAAATCTAACCCTAACCCTAAACCTAATCCTAACTCTAAACCTAACCCTAACCCTAACCCAAACCAAACACTAACACTAAGCTTAACCCTAACACTAACACAAAACCTAACCCTAACACTAACCCTAATTCTAACTAAAACCCAAACCCTAACACTAGCCCTAGCCCAAACCCTAATAATAACCCTAAACCTAACCCTAACCCCTAACCCTAACCCTAACCCAAACCCTAACTCTAACCCTAAACCTACCCCTAACCCTAACCCTAAACCTAACTCAAACCTTAACCCTAACCCTAACCCTAACTCAAACCCTAACCCTAACCCTAATCCTAACCCAAACCCTAACCCTAACCCTAACCCTAACCCAAACTCTAACCCTAACCATAACCCTAACCCTAACCCTAACCCAAAACCTAACTCCAACCCTAACCCTACCCCTAACCCTAACCCTAACCCTAACTCAAACCCTAACCCTAACCCTAACCCGAACCCGGACGCAAACCCTAACCCTATCCCTAAACCTAACCCAAACCCTAAAACTAACCCTAACACTAATCCTAAACCAAACCCCAAACCTAACCCTAACCCTAAACCTAATCCTAACTCTAAACCTAACCCTAACCCTAACCCAAACCCTAACACTAACACTAAGCTTAACCCTAACACTAACACAAAACCTAACCCTAACACTAACCCTAATTCTAACTAAAACCCAAACCCTAACACTAACCCTAGCCCAAACGCTAATAATAACCCTAAACCTAAACCTAACCCCTAATCCTAAACCTAACCCTAACCTAAACCCTAACCCTAACCCTAACCCTAACCAAAACCCACACCGTAAGCCTAACCCTAACCCAAACCCTAACACTAACCCTAATCCTAACCCAAACCCTAACCCTAACCCTAACCCTAACTCAAACCCTAACCATAACCCTAACCCTAACCCAAACCCTAACCCTAACCCTAACCCTAACCCTAACCCAAACCCTAACCCTAACCCTAATCCTAACCCTAATGCTAACCCTAAACCTAACCATAACATAACCCTAGTCTTAACCCAAACCCTAACCCAAACCCTAACACTAACCCTAACCCTAACCATAACCCTAAATCAAACCCTAACCATCACCCTAAGCCTAACCCTAACCCTAACCCTAACTGAAACACTTATCCTAAACCTAACCCTAACCCTAATGCTAACCCTAACCCTAAACCTAAACCTAACCCAAAACATAACCCAAACCGAAACCCTAACCCTAACCCTAACCCTAACCCTAATCCTAACCCTAACCCTAACCCTAACCCCAACCCTAACCCTAACCCTAACCCAAAACATAACCCAAACCGAAACCCTAACCCTAACCCTAACCCTAACCCCAATCCTAAACCTAACCCTAAACCTAACCCTAGTACTAACCCTAACCCTAACCCTAACCCTAACCCTAACCTTAAACCTTACCCAAACCCAAACTCTAAACCTAACTCTAATCGGAACCCTAACCCACACCCTAACCCTAACCCTAACCCTAACCGAAACACTAATCCTAAACCTAACCCTAACCCTAATGCTAACCCTAAACCTAATTCAAACTCAAACCCTAACCCTAATCCTAACCTGAACCGAAACCCTAACCCTAACCCTAAACCTAACCCAAAACATAACCCACACCGAAACCCTAACCCAAACCCTAACACTAACCCTAATCCTACCCTTAAACCCTAACCCTAACCATAACCATAACCCAAACCTAAAGCCTAACCCTAACCATAACCCTAATCCAACCCCTAACCCTAACCCTAACTCTAACATAAACACTAACCTAATCCTAACCCTAAAACTAACCCTAACCCAAACCCTAACCCTAACCCTAACCCTAACCCTAACCCAAACCGTAAGCCTAACGCTAATCCTAACCCTAACGCTAACCCTAGTCTTAACCCTAACCCTAACCCAAACCCTAAGAAAAACCCTAACCCTAACCCTAACCCTAAATCAAAACCTAAACCTAAACCTAACCCTAACCCTATCCCGAACCCAAACCCTAACCCAAAACCTAACCCTAACCCAAACCCTAACCCAAACCCAAACCCTAACCCTAAAGCTAACCCTAACCATAACCCTAACCCTAACCCTAATGCTAAACCTAACCATAACCCTAACCCTAACACTAACCCTAAAACTAACCCTAACCCAAACCCTAACCTAACCCTAAACCTAACACTAACTCAAAACCTAACTCTAACACTAACCCAAATCCTAACCCTAACCCTAAACCAAACCATAACCCAAATAATAACCCTAATCCTAACCCTAACCCTAACCCTCATCCTTATCCTAACCCTAACCCTAACCCTAACCCTAACCCTAACCCTAACCCTAACCCTAATCCTAACCCAAAACCTAACCCTAACCCTAACCCTAACCCTAACCCAACCCTAACCCTAACCCTAACCCTAACCCTAACCCAAAACCTAACCCTAACCCTAACCCTAACCCTAACCCAAACCCTAACTGAAACACTTATCCTAAATCTAACCCTAACCTTAATGCTAACCGTAAACCTAATTCAAACTCAAGCCCTAACCCTAATACTAACCTTAACCCTAACCCTAACCCTAACCCTAACCCTAACCCTAACCCAAAACATAACCCTAACCCTAACCCTAATCCTAACCCAAAACCTAACCCTAACCCTAACCCTAACCCTAACCCTAATCTTAACACAAACCCTAACCCTAATCCTAACACTAACCTTAACCCTAACCCTAACCCTAACCCAAACCCTAACCCTAACCCTAATCCTAACCCAAACCCTAACCCTAACCCTAACCCTAACCCAAACTCTAACCCTAACCCTAACCCTAACCCTAGACCTAACCAAAAACCTAACTCTAACCCTAACCCTACCCCTAACCCTAACCCTAACCCTAACTCAAACCCTAACCCTAACCCTAACCCGAACCCGAACGCAAACCCTAACCCTAACCCTAACCCTAACTCAAACCCTAAACCTAACCCTAACACTACTCCTAAACCAAACCCTAAATCTAACCCTAACCCTAAACCTAATCCTAACTCTAAACCTAACCCTAACCCTAACCCAAACCCTAACACTAACACTAAGCTTAACCCTAACACTAACACAAAACCTAACCCTAACACTAACCCTAATTCTAACTAAAACCCAAACCCTAACACTAACCCTAGCCCAAACCCTAATAATAACCCTAAACCTAAACCTAACCCCTAATCCTAAACCTAACCCTAACCCAAACCCTAACCCTAACCCTAACCCTAACCGAAACACTAATCCTAAACTTTACCCTAACCCTAATGCTAACCCTAAACCTAGTTCAAACTCAAACCCTAACCCTAATCCTAAACCGAACCGAAACCCTAACCCTAAACCTTAACCTAACCCAAAATATAACCCACACCGAAACCCTAACCCTAACCCTAACCCTAACCAAAACCCACACCGTAAGCCTAACCCTAACCCAAACCCTAACACTAACCCTAATCCTAACCCAAACCCTAACCCTAACCCTAACCCTAACTCAAACCCTAACCATAACCCTAACCCTAACCCAAACCCTAACCCTAACCCTAACCCTAACCCTAACCCAAACCCTAACCCTAACCCTAATCCTAACCCTAATGCTAACCCTAAACCTAACCATAACATAACTCTAGTCTTAACCCTAACCCTAACCCAAACCCTAACACTAACCCTAACCCTAACCATAACCCTAACCCAAACCCTAACCCTAACCCTAACCCTAACCCTAACCCAAACCCTAACCCTAACGCTAATCCTAACCCTAATGCTAACCCTAAACCTAACCCTAACACTAACCCTAACCCTAACCTTAACCCTAAATCAAACCCTAACCCTAACCCTAACCCGAACCCGAACCCAAACTCTAACCCTAACCCTAACTGAAACACTTATCCTAAACCTAACCCTAACCCTAACGCTAACCCTAAACCTAATTCAAACTCAAACCCTAACCCTAATCCTAACCCAACCCAAACCCTAAACCTAACCCTAAAACTAACCCAAAACATAACCGAAACCGAAACCCCAACCCTAACCCTAACCCTAATCCTAACCCTAACCATAACCCTAACCCTAACCGTAACCCTAACCCTAACCCAACCCCTAACCCTCACCATAACTCTAACCCAAATCCGACTCTAACCCTAACCCTAACCCAAATCCTAACCCGAACCCTAACCCTAACCCTAACCCAAACCCTAACCCTAACCCAAACCCTAACCCAAACCCAAACCCTAACCCTAACCCTAAAGCTAACCCTAACCATAACCCTAACCCTAACCCTAATGCTAAACCTAACCCTAACCCTAACCCTAACCCTAACCCTAACCCTAACCCAAACCCTAACCCTAACCCTAACCCTAACCCTAAACCTAACCCAAACCGTAAGCCTAACCCTAATCCGAACCCTAATGCTAACCCTAAACCTAACCCTAACACTAACCCTAGTCTTAACCTTAACCCTAACCCAAACCCTAACAAAAACCCTATCCCTAACCCTAACCCTAAATCAAAACCTAAATCTAACCCTAACCCTAACCCGAACCCAAAACCTAACCCTAACCCTAACCCTAACTGAAACACTAATCCTAAACCTAACCCTAACCCTAATGCTAACCCTAAACCTAATTCCAACTCAAACCCT
>JAJHUQ010000040.1:3860000-3862500 GCA_035773235.1 Eospalax fontanierii | reverse complement strand
AACTAAAACCCAAACGCTAACACTAACCCTAGCCCAAACCCTAATAATAACCCTAAACCTAAACCTAACCCCTAATCCTAAACCTAACCCTAACCCAAACCCTAACCCTAACCCTAACCCTAACCGAAACACTAATCCTAAACTTTACCCTAACCCTAATGCTAACCCTAAACCTAATTCAAACTCAAACCCTAACCCTAATCCTAAACCGAACCGAAACCCTAACCCTAACCCTAAACCTAACCCAAAACATAACCCACACCGAAACCCTAAGCCTAACCCTAACCCTAACCAAAACCCACACCGTAAGCCTAACCCTAACCCAAACCCTAACACTAACCCTAATCCTACACTTAAACCCTAACCCTAACCATAACCATAAACCAAACCTAAAGCCTAACCCTAACTCTAATCCTAAAACTAACCCTAACCATAACCCTAATCCAACCCATAACCCTAAACCTAACTCTAACCCAAACCCTAACCTAAACCTAACCCTAACCCAAACCCAAACCCTAACCCTAACCCTAACTCTAACCCAAATCCTAACACTAACCCAAACCCTAACCCTAACCCAAACCTAAACCATAACCCAAATACTAACCCTAATCCTAACCCTAACCCTAACCCTAACCCTAACCCTAACCCTAAGCCTAACTGAAACACTAATCCTAAACCTAACCCTAACCCTAATGCTAACCCTAAACCTAATTCAACCTCAAACCATAACCCTATTCCTAACCTGAACCCAAACCCTAACTCTAACCATAAACCTAACCCAAAACATAACCCAAACCGAAACCCAAACCGTAACCCTAACCCTAACCCTAAAACCTAACTCTAACACTAACCCTAACCATAACCCAAACCTAAACCCAAACACTAACCCTAATCCTAACACTAACCCTAACCCTAATCCTAGTCCTAACCCTAACCCTAACCCTAACCCTAACCCTAACCTTAACCCTTACCCAAACCCAAACTCTAAACCTAACTCTAATCGGAACCCTAACCCTAACCCTAATCCTAACCCTAACCCTAACGATAACCCTAATCCAACACCTCACTCTAACCCTAACTCTAACCCAAACCCTAACCCTAACACTAACCCTAACCCAAACCCTAACCCTAACACTAAAACTAACCCTAACCCTAACCCAAACCCTAAACCTAACCCTAATCCTAACCCTAATGCTAACCCTAAACCTAACCCTAAAACTAGCCCTAGGCCTAACCCTAACCCTACCCAAACCCTAACATTAACCCTAACCCTAACCCTAACCGTAAATCAAACCCTAACCCTAACCCTAACCCGAACCCAAACCCTAACCCTAACCCTAACCCTAACTGAAACACTAATCCTAAACCTAACCCTAACCCTAATGCTAACCCTAAACCTAATTCAAACTCAAACCCTAACCCTAATCCTAACCCGAACCCAAACCCTAACCCTAACCCTAAACCTAACCCAAAACATAACCAAAACCAAAAGCCTAACCCTAACCCTCACCCTAACCCGAAACCCTAACCCTAACACTTACCCTAAACATAACCAAAACCTAAATCCAAACCCTAACCATAATCCTAACCCTAACCCTAACCCTAATCCAAGTCCTAAACCTAACCCTAACCCTAACCCTAACCCTAAACTTAACACTTACAAAACCCAAATTCTAAACCTAACTCTAATCGGAACCCTAACCCTAACCCTAATCCTAAACCTAACCCTAACCATAACACTAATCCAAGACCTCACCCTAACACTAACTCTAACCCACACCCAAACCTAACCCTAACTCTAAACCAAACCCAAACATAACCCTAACCCTACCTCTAACCCAAACCCTAACCTAACCCTATACGTAACCCTAACTCAACCCCTAACTCTAACACTAACCCATATCCTAACCCTAACCCTAACCCAAACCATAACCCAAATAATAACACTAATCCTAACCCTAACCCTAACACTCATCCTTATCCTAACCCTAACCCTAACCCTAACCTTAACCGTAACCCTAATTCTAACCCTAACCCTAACCCTAACCCTAACCCTAACCCTAAACCAAACCCAAACCCCGATCTTAACACAAACCCTAACCCTAATCCTAACCCTAACCCTAACCAGACCCTAACCCTAACCCTAACCCTAACCCAAAGCCTAACCCTAACCCTAACCCTAACCCTAACCCTACCCCTAACCCTAACCCTAACCCTAACCCTAACGCTAATCCTAACCCTAATGCTAACCCTAAACCTAACCCTAACACTAACCCTACTCCTAACCCTAACCCTAACCCAAAACATAACCGAAACCGAAACCGTAACACTAACCCTAACCCTAACCCTAATCCTAACCCTAACCATAACCCTAACCCTAACCGTAACCGTAACCCTAACCCAACCCCTAACCCTCACCATAACTCTAACCCAAATCCGACTCTAACCCTAACCCTAACCCAAATCCTAACCCGAACCCTAACCCTAACCCTAACCCAAA
>JAJHUQ010000040.1:3837500-3855000 GCA_035773235.1 Eospalax fontanierii | reverse complement strand
AACCCTAACCCTAATCCTAACCTGAACCGAAACCCTAACCCTAACCCTAAACCTAACCCAAAACATAACCCACACCGAAACCCTAACCATAACCCTAACTCTAACCCAAACCCACACCGTAACCCTAACCCTAACCCAAACCCTAACACTAACCCTAATCCTACCCTTAAACCCTAACCCTAACCATAACCATAACCCAAACCTAAAGCCTAACCCTAACCATAACCCTAATCCAACCCCTAACCCTAACCCTAACTCTAACATAAACCCTAACCTAACCCTAACCCTAAAACTAACCCTAACCCAAACCCTAACCCTAACCCTAACCCTAACCCTAACCCTAACCCAAACCGTAAGCCTAACCCTAATCCTAAACCTAACGCTAACCCTAGTCTTAACCCTAACCCTAACCCAAACCCTAACAAAAACCCTAACCCTAACCCTAACCCTAAATCAAAACCTAAACCTAAACCTAACCCTAACCCTAACCCGAACCCAAACCCTAACCGAAAACCTAACCCTAACCCAAACCCTAACCCAAACCCAAACCCTAACCCTAAAGCTAACCCTAACCATAACCCTAACCCTAACCCTAATGCTAAACCTAACCATAACCCTAACCCTAACCCTAACCCTAAAACTAACCCTAACCCAAACCCTAACCTAACCCTAAACCTAACCCTAACTCAAAACCTAACTCTAACACTAACCCAAATCCTAACCCTAACCCTAAACCAAACCATAACCCAAATAATAACCCTAATCCTAACCCTAACCCTAACCCTCATCCTTATCCTAACCCTAACCCTAACCCTAACCCTAACCCTAACCCTAACCCTAACCCTAATCCTAACCCAAAACCTAACCCTAACCCTAACCCTAACCCTAACCCAAACCCTAACCCTAACCCTAACCCTAACCCAAACTCTAACCCTAACCATAACCCTAACCCTAACCCTAACCCAAAACCTAACTCCAACCCTAACCCTACCCCTAACCCTAACCCTAACCCTAACTCAAACCCTAACCCTAACCCTAACCCGAACCCGAACGCAAACCCTAACCCTAACCCTAAACCTAACCCAAACCCTAAACCTAACCCTAACACTAATCCTAAACCAAACCCTAAATCTAACCCTAACCCTAAACCTAATCCTAACTCTAAACCTAACCCTAACCCTAACCCAAACCCTAACACTAACACTAAGCTTAACCCTAACACGAACACAAAACCTAACCCTAACACTAACCCTAATTCTAACTAAAACCCAAACCCTAACACTAACCCTAGCCCAAACCCTAATAATAACCCTAAACCTAAACCTAACCCCTAATCCTAAACCTAACCCTAACCCAAACCCTAACCCTAACCCTAACCCTAACCGAAACACTAATCCTAAACTTTACCATAACCCTAATTCTAACCCTAAACCTAATTCAAACTCAAACCCTAACCCTAATCCTAAACCGAACCGAAACCCTAACCCTAAACCTAAACCTAACCCAAAACATAACCCACACCGAAACCCTAACCCTAACCCTAACCCTAAACAAAACCCACACCGTAAGCCTAACCCTAACCCAAACCCTAACACTAACCCTAATCCTAACCCAAACCCTAACCCTAACCCTAACCCTAACTCAAACCCTAACCATAACCCTAACCCTAACCCAAACCCTAACCCTAACCCTAACCCTAACCCTAACCCAAACCCTAACCCTAACCCTAATCCTAACCCTAATGCTAACCCTAAACCTAACCATAACATAACCCTAGTCTTAACCCTAACCCTAACCCAAACCCTAACACTAACCCTAACCCTAACCATAACCCTAAATCAAACCCTAACCATCACCCTAAGCCTAACCCTAACCCTAACCCTAACTGAAACACTTATCCTAAACCTAACCCTAACCCTAATTCTAACCCTAACCCTAAACCTAAACCTAACCCAAAACATAACCCAAACCGAAACCCTAACCCTAACCCTAACCCTAACCCTAATCCTAACCCTAACCCTAACCCTAACCCCAACCCTAACCCTAAACCTAACCCAAAACATAACCCAAACCGAAACCCTAACCCTAACCCTAACCCTAACCCTAATCCTAAACCTAACCCTAAACCTAATCCTAGTACTAACCCTAACCCTAACCCTAACCCTAACCCTAACCTTAAACCTTACCCAAACCCAAACTCTAAACCTAACTCTAATCGGAACCCTCACCCAAACCCTAACCCTAACCCTAACCCTAACCGAAACACTAATCCTAAACCTAACCCTAACCCTAATGCTAACCCTAAACCTAATTCAAACTCAAACCCTAACCCTAATCCTAACCTGAACCGAAACCCTAACCCTAACCCTAAACCTAACCCAAAACATAACCCACACCGAAACCCTAACCCTAACCCTAACTCTAACGCAAACCCACACCGTAACCCTAACCCTAACCCAAACCCTAACACTAACCCTAATCCTACCCTTAAACCCTAACCCTAACCATAACCATAACCCAAACCTAAAGCCTAACCCTAACCATAACCCTAATCCAAACCCTAACCCTAACCCTAACTCTAACATAAACCCTAACCTAACCCTAACCCTAAAACTAACCCTAACCCAAACCCTAACCCTAACCCTAACCCTAACCCTAACCCTAACCCAAACCATAAGCCTAACCCTAATCCTAACCCTAACGCTAACCCTAGTCTTAACCCTAACCCTAACCCAAACCCTAACAAAAACCCTAACCCTAACCCTAACCCTAAATCAAAACCTAAACCTAAACCTAACCCTAACCCTAACCCGAACCCAAACCCTAACCCAAAACCTAACCCTAACCCAAACCCTAACCCAAACCCAAACCCTAACCCTAAAGCTAATCCTAACCATAACCCTAACCCTAACCCTAATGCTAAACCTAACCATAACCCTAACCCTAACCCTAACCCTAAAACTAACCCTAACCCAAAGCCTAATCTAACCCTAAACCTAACCCTAACTCAAAACATAACTCTAACACTAACCCAAATCCTAACCCTAACCCTAAACCAAACCATAACCCAAATAATAACCCTAATCCTAACCCTAACCCTAACCCTCATCCTTATCCTAACCCTAACCCTAACCCTAACCCTAACCCTAACCCTAACCCTAATCCTAACCCAAAACCTAACACTAACCCTAACCCTAACCCTAACCCAAACCCTAACCCTAACCCTAACCCTAACCCTAACCCAAAACCTCACCCTAACCCTAACCCTCACCCTAACCCATACCCTAACTGCAACACTTATCCTAAATCTAACCCTAACCTTAATGCTAAACGTAAACCTAATTCAAACTCAAGCCCTAACCCTAATCCTAACCTTAACCCTAACCCTAACCCTAACCCTAACCCTAAACCTAACCCAAAACATAACCCTAACCCTAACCCTAATCCTAACCCAAAACCTAACCCTAACCCTAACCCTAACCCTAACCCTAATCTTAACACAAACCCTAACCCTAATCCTAACACTAACCTTAACCCTAACCCTAACCCTAACCCAAACCCTAACCCTAACCCTAATCCTAACCCAAACCCTAACCCTAACCCTAACCCTAACCCAAACTCTAACCCTAACCCTAACCCTAACCCTAGCCCTAACCAAAAACCTAACTCTAACCCTAACCCTACCCCTAACCCTAACCCTAACCCTAACTCAAACCCTAACCCTAACCCTAACCCGAACCCGAACGCAAACCCTAACCCTAACCCTAACCCTAACTCAAACCCTAAACCTAACCCTAACACTACTCCTAAACCAAACCCTAAATCTAACCCTAACCCTAAACCTAATCCTAACTCTAAACCTAACCCTAACCCTAACCCAAACCCTAACACTAACACTAAGCTTAACCCTAACACTAACACAAAACCTAACCCTAACACTAACCCTAATTCTAACTAAAACCCAAACCCTAACACTAACCCTAGCCCAAACCCTAATAATACCCCTAAACCTAAACCTAACCCCTAATCCTAAACCTAACCCTAACCCAAACCCTAACCCTAACCCTAACCCTAACCGAAACACTAATCCTAAACTTTACCCTAACCCTAATGCTAACCCTAAACCTAATTCAAACTCAAACCCTAACCCTAATCCTAAACCGAACCGAAACCCTAACCCTAAACCTAAACCTAACCCAAAATATAACCCACACCGAAACCCTAACCCTAATCCTAACCCTAGCCAAAACCCACACCGTAAGCCTAACCCTAACCCAAACCCTAACACTAACCCTAATCCTAACCCAAACCCTAACCCTAACCCTAACCCTAACTCAAACCCTAACCATAACCCTAACCCTAACCCAAACCCTAACCCTAACCCTAACCCTAACCCTAACCCAAACCCTAACCCTAACCCTAATCCTAACCCTAATGCTAACCCTAAACCTAACCATAACATAACTCTAGTCTTAACCCTAACCCTAACCCAAACCCTAACACTAACCCTAACCCTAACCATAACCCTAAATCAAACACTAACCATCACCCTAACCCTAACCCTAACCCTAACCCTAACTGAAACACTTATCCTAAACCTAACCCTAACCCTAATGCTAACCCTAACCCTAAACCTAAACCTAACCCAAAACATAACCCAAACAGAAACCCTAACCCTAACCCTAACCCTAACCCTAACCCTAATCCTAACCCTAACCCTAACCCTAACCCCAACCCTAACCCTAAACCTAACCCAAAACATAACCCAAACCGAAACCCTAACCCTAACCCTAACCCTAATCCTAACCCTAACCCTAAAGCTCATCCTAGTCCTAACCCTAACCCTATCCCTCACCCTAACCCTAACCTTAAACCTTCCCCAAACCCAAACTCTAAACCTAACTCTAATCGGAACCCTAACCCTAACCCTAACCCTAACCCTAACCCTAACCCTAACCGAAACAATAATCCTAAACCTAACCCTAACCCTAATGCTAACCCTAAACCTAATTCAAACTCAAACCCTAACCCTAATCCTAACCTGAACCGAAACCCTAACCCTAACCCTAAACCTAACCCAAAACATAACCCACACCGAAACCCTAACCCTAACCCTAACTCTAACCCAAACCAACACCGTAACCCTAACCCTAACCCAAACCCTAACACTAACCCTAATCCTACCCTTAAACCCTAACCCTAACCATAACCATAACCCAAACCTAAAGCCTAACCCTAACCATAACCCTAATCCAACCCCTAACCCTAACCCTAACTCTAACATAAACCCTAACCTAACCCTAACCCTAAAACTAACCCTAACCCAAACCCTAACCCTAACCCTAACCCTAACCCTAACCCTAACCCAAACCGTAAGCCTAACCCTAATCCTAACCCTAACGCTAACCCTAGTCTTAACCCTAACCCTAACCCAAACCCTAACAAAAACCCTAACCCTAACCCTAACCCTAAATCAAAACCTAAACCTAAACCTAACCCTAACCCTAACCCGAACCCAAACCCTAACCCAAAACCTAACCCTAACCCAAACCCTAACCCAAACCCAAACCCTAACCCTAAAGCTAACCCTAACCATAACCCTAACCCTAACCCTAATGCTAAACCTAACCATAACCCTAACCCTAACCCTAACCCTAAAACTAACCCTAACCCAAACCCTAACCTAACCCTAAACCTAACCCTAACTCAAAACCTAACTCTAACACTAACCCAAATCCTAACCCTAACCCTAAACCAAACCATAACCCAAATAATAACCCTAATCCTAACCCTAACCCTAACCCTCATCCTTATCCTAACCCTAACCCTAACCCTAACCCTAACCCTAACCCTAACCCTAACCCTAAGCCTAACCCAAAACCTAACACTAACCCTAACCCTAACCCTAACCCAAACCCTAACCCTAACCCTAACCCTAACCCTAACCCAAAACCTAACCCTAACCCTAACCCTAACCCTAACCCAAACCCTAACTGAAACACTTATCCTAAATCTAACCCTAACCTTAATGCTAAACGTAAACCTAATTCAAACTCAAGCCCTAACCCTAATCCTAACCTTAACCCTAACCCTAACCCTAACCCTAACCCTAAACCTAACCCAAAACATAACCCTAACCCTAACCCTAATCCTAACCCAAAACCTAACCCTAACCCTAACCCTAACCCTAACCCTAATCTTAACACAAACCCTAACCCTAATCCTAACACTAACCTTAACCCTAACCCTAACCCTAACCCAAACCCTAACCCTAACCCTAATCCTAACCCAAACCCTAACCCTAACCCTAACCCTAACCCAAACTCTAACCCTAACCCTAACCCTAACCCTAGCCCTAACCAAAAACCTAACTCTAACGCTAACCCTACCCCTAACCCTAACCCTAACCCTAACTCAAACCCTAACCCTAACCCTAACCCGAACCCGAACGCAAACCCTAACCCTAACCCTAACCCTAACTCAAACCCTAAACCTAACCCTAACACTACTCCTAAACCAAACCCTAAATCTAACCCTAACCCTAAACCTAATCCTAACTCTAAACCTAACCCTAACCCCAACCCAAACCCTAACACTAACACTAAGCTTAACCCTAACACTAACACAAAACCTAACCCTAACACTAACCCTAATTCTAACTAAAACCCAAACCCTAACACTAACCCTAGCCCAAACCCTAATAATAACCCTAAACCTAAACCTAACCCCTAATCCTAAACCTAATCCTAACCCAAACCCTAACCCTAACCCTAACCCTAACCGAAACACTAATCCTAAACTTTACCCTAACCCTAATGCTAACCCTAAACCTAATTCAAACTCAAACCCTAACCCTAATCCTAAACCGAACCGAAACCCTAACCCTAAACCTAAACCTAACCCAAAATATAACCCACACCGAAACCCTAACCCTAATCCTAACCCTAGCCAAAACCCACACCGTAAGCCTAACCCTAACCCAAACCCTAACACTAACCCTAATCCTAACCCAAACCCTAACCCTAACCCTAACCCTAACTCAAACCCTAACCATAACCCTAACCCTAACCCAAACCCTAACCCTAACCCTAACCCTAACCCTAACCCAAACCCTAACCCTAACCCTAATCCTAACCCTAATGCTAACCCTAAACCTAACCATAACATAACTCTAGTCTTAACCCTAACCCTAACCCAAACCCTAACACTAACCCTAACCCTAACCATAACCCTAAATCAAACACTAACCATCACCCTAACCCTAACCCTAACCCTAACCCTAACTGAAACACTTATCCTAAACCTAACCCTAACCCTAATGCTAACCCTAACCCTAAACCTAAACCTAACCCAAAACATAACCCAAACAGAAACCCTAACCCTAACCCTAACCCTAACCCTAACCCTAATCCTAACCCTAACCCTAACCCTAACCCCAACCCTAACCCTAAACCTAACCCAAAACATAACCCAAACCGAAACCCTAACCCTAACCCTAACCCTAATCCTAACCCTAACCCTAAACCTAATCCTAGTACTAACCCTAACCCTATCCCTAACCCTAACCCTAACCTTAAACCTTACCCAAACCCAAACTCTAAACCTAACTCTAATCGGAACCCTAACCCTAACCCTAACCCTAACCCTAACCCTAACCCTAACCGAAACACTAATCCTAAACCTAACCCTAACCCTAATGCTAACCCTAAACCTAATTCAAACTCAAACCCTAACCCTAATCCTAACCTGAACCGAAACCCTAACCCTAACCCTAAACCTAACCCAAAACATAACCCACACCGAAACCCTAACCCTAACCCTAACTCTAACCCAAACCCACACCGTAACCCTAACCCTAACCCAAACCCTAACACTAACCCTAATCCTACCCTTAAACCCTAACCCTAACCATAACCATAACCCAAACCTAAAGCCTAACCCTAACCATAACCCTAATCCAACCCCTAACCCTAACCCTAACTCTAACATAAACCCTAACCTAACCCTAACCCTAAAACTAACCCTAACCCAAACCCTAACCCTAACCCTAACCCTAACCCTAACCCTAACCCAAACCGTAAGCCTAACCCTAATCCTAACCCTAACGCTAACCCTAGTCTTAACCCTAACCCTAACCCAAACCCTAACAAAAACCCTAACCCTAACCCTAACCCTAAATCAAAACCTAAACCTAAACCTAACCCTAACCCTAACCCGAACCCAAACCCTAACCGAAAACCTAACCCTAACCCAAACCCTAACCCAAACCCAAACCCTAACCCTAAAGCTAACCCTAACCATAACCCTAACCCTAACCCTAATGCTAAACCTAACCATAACCCTAACCCTAACCCTTACCCTAAAACTAACCCTAGCCCAAACCCTAACCTAACCCTAAACCTAACCCTAACTCAAAACCTAACTCTAACACTAACCCAAATCCTAACCCTAACCCTAAACCAAACCATAACCCAAATAATAACCCTAATCCTAACCCTAACCCTAACCCTCATCCTTATCCTAACCCTAACCCTAACCCTAACCCTAACCCTAACCCTAACCCTAACCCTAATCCTAACCCAAAACCTAACACTAACCGTAAGCCTAACCCTAACCCAAACCCTAACCCTAACCCTAACCCTAACCCTAACCCAAAACCTAACCCTAACCCTAACCCTAACCCTAACCCAAACCCTAACTGAAACACTTATCCTAAATCTAACCCTAACCTTAATGCTAAACGTAAACCTAATTCAAACTCAAGCCCTAACCCTAATCCTAATCTTAACCCTAACCCTAACCCTAACCCTAACCCTAAACCTAACCCAAAACATAACCCTAACCCTAACCCTAATCCTAACCCAAAACCTAACCCTAACCCTAACCCTAACCCTAACCCTAATCTTAACACAAACCCTAACCCTAACCCTAACCCTAACCCTAACCCTAACCCTAACCCTAACCCTAACCCTAATCCTAACCCAAAACCTAACACTAACCCTAACCCTAACCCTAACCCAAACCCTAACCCTAACCCTAACTCAAACCCTAAACCTAACCCTAACACTACTCCTAAACCAAACCCTAAATCTAACCCTAACCCTAAACCTAATCCTAACTCTAAACCTAACCCTAACCCTAACCCAAACCCTAACACTAACACTAAGCTTAACCCTAACACTAACACAAAACCTAACCCTAACACTAACCCTAATTCTAACTAAAACCCAAACCCTAACACTAACCCTAGCCCAAACCCTAATAATAACCCTAAACCTAAACCTAACCCCTAATCCTAAACCTAACCCTAACCCAAACCCTAACCCTAACCCTAACCCTAACCGAAACACTAATCCTAAACTTTACCCTAACCCTAATGCTAACCCTAAACCTAATTCAAACTCAAACCCTAACCCTAATCCTAAACCGAACCGAAACCCTAACCCTAAACCTAAACCTAACCCAAAATATAACCCACACCGAAACCCTAACCCTAATCCTAACCCTAGCCAAAACCCACACCGTAAGCCTAACCCTAACCCAAACCCTAACACTAACCCTAATCCTAACCCAAACCCTAACCCTAACCCTAACCCTAACTCAAACCCTAACCATAACCCTAACCCTAACCCAAACCCTAACCCTAACCCTAACCCTAACCCTAACCCAAACCCTAACCCTAACCCTAATCCTAACCCTAATGCTAACCCTAAACCTAACCATAACATAACTCTAGTCTTAACCCTAACCCTAACCCAAACCCTAACACTAACCCTAACCCTAACCATAACCCCAAAACAAACACTAACCACCACCCTAACCCTAACCCTAACCCTAACCCTAACTGAAACACTTATCCTAAACCTAACCCTAACCCTAATGCTAACCCTAACCCTAAACCTAAACCTAACCCAAAACATAACCCAAACAGAAACCCTAACCCTAACCCTAACCCTAACCCTAACCCTAATCCTAACCCTAACCCTAACCCTAACCCCAACCCTAACCCTAAACCTAACCCAAAACATAACCCAAACCGAAACCCTAACCCTAACCCTATCCCTTATCCTTCCCCTATCCCTAAACCTAATCCTAGCACTAACCCTAACCCTATCCCTAACCCTAACCCTAACCTTAAACCTTACCCAAACCCAAACTCTAAACCTAACTCTAATCGGAACCCTAACCCTAACCCTAACCCTAACCCTAACCCTAACCCTAACCGAAACACTAATCCTAAACCTAACCCTAACCCTAATGCTAACCCTAAACCTAATTCAAACTCAAACCCTAACCCTAATCCTAACCTGAACCGAAACCCTAACCCTAACCCTAAACCTAACCCAAAACATAACCCACACCGAAACCCTAACCCTAACCCTAACTCTAACCCAAACCCACACCGTAACCCTAACCCTAACCCAAACCCTAACACTAACCCTAATCCTACCCTTAAACCCTAACCCTAACCATAACCATAACCCAAACCTAAAGCCTAACCCTAACCATAACCCTAATCCAACCCCTAACCCTAACCCTAACTCTAACATAAACCCTAACCTAACCCTAACCCTAAAACTAACCCTAACCCAAACCCTAACCCTAACCCTAACCCTAACCCTAACCCTAACCCAAACCGTAAGCCTAACCCTAATCCTAACCCTAACGCTAACCCTAGTCTTAACCCTAACCCTAACCCAAACCCTAACAAAAACCCTAACCCTAACCCTAACCCTAAATCAAAACCTAAACCTAAACCTAACCCTAACCCTAACCCGAACCCAAACCCTAACCCAAAACCTAACCCTAACCCAAACCCTAACCCAAACCCAAACCCTAACCCTAAAGCTAACCCTAACCATAACCCTAACCCTAACCCTAATGCTAAACCTAACCATAACCCTAACCCTAACCCTAACCCTAAAACTAACCCTAACCCAAACCCTAACCTAACCCTAAACCTAACCCTAACTCAAAACCTAACTCTAACACTAACCCAAATCCTAACCCTAACCCTAAACCAAACCATAACCCAAATAATAACCCTAATCCTAACCCTAACCCTAACCCTCATCCTTATCCTAACCCTAACCCTAACCCTAACCCTAACCCTAACCCTAACCCTAATCCTAACCCAAAACCTAACACTAACCCTAACCCTAACCCTAACCCAAACCCTAACCCTAACCCTAACCCTAACCCTAACCCAAAACCTAACCCTAACCCTAACCCTAACCCTAACCCAAACCCTAACTGAAACACTTATCCTAAATCTAACCCTAACCTTAATGCTAAACGTAAACCTAATTCAAACTCAAGCCCTAACCCTAATCCTAACCTTAACCCTAACCCTAACCCTAACCCTAACCCTAAACCTAACCCAAAACATAACCCTAACCCTAACCCTAATCCTAACCCAAAACCTAACCCTAACCCTAACCCTAACCCTAACCCTAATCTTAACACAAACCCTAACCCTAATCCTAACACTAACCTTAACCCTAACCCTAACCCTAACCCAAACCCTAACCCTAACCCTAATCCTAACCCAAACCCTAACCCTAACCCTAACCCTAACCCAAACTCTAACCCTAACCCTAACCCTAACCCTAGCCCTAACCAAAAACCTAACTCTAACCCTAACCCTACCCCTAACCCTAACCCTAACCCTAACTCAAACCCTAACCCTAACCCTAACCCGAACCCGAACGCAAACCCTAACCCTAACCCTAACCCTAACTCAAACCCTAAACCTAACCCTAACACTACTCCTAAACCAAACCCTAAATTTAACCCTAACCCTAAACCTAATCCTAACTCTAAACCTAACCCTAACCCTAACCCAAACCCTAACACTAACACTAAGCTTAACCCTAACACTAACACAAAACCTAACCCTAACACTAACCCTAATTCTAACTAAAACCCAAACCCTAACACTAACCCTAGCCCAAACCCTAATAATAACCCTAAACCTAAACCTAACCCCTAATCCTAAACCTAACCCTAACCCAAACCCTAACCCTAACCCTAACCCTAACCGAAACACTAATCCTAAACTTTACCCTAACCCTAATGCTAACCCTAAACCTAATTCAAACTCAAACCCTAACCCTAATCCTAAACCGAACCGAAACCCTAACCCTAAACCTAAACCTAACCCAAAATATAACCCACACCGAAACCCTAACCCTAATCCTAACCCTAACCAAAACCCACACCGTAAGCCTAACCCTAACCCAAACCCTAACACTAACCCTAATCCTAACCCAAACCCTAACCCTAACCCTAACCCTAACTCAAACCCTAACCATAACCCTAACCCTAACCCAAACCCTAACCCTAACCCTAACCCTAACCCTAACCCAAACCCTAACCCTAACCCTAATCCTAACCCTAATGCTAACCCTAAACCTAACCATAACATAACTCTAGTCTTAACCCTAACCCTAACCCAAACCCTAACACTAACCCTAACCCTAACCATAACCCTAAATCAAACCCTAACCATCACCCTAACCCTAACCCTAACCCTAACCCTAACTGAAACACTTATCCTAAACCTAACCCTAACCCTAATGCTAACCCTAACCCTAAACCTAAACCTAACCCAAAACATAACCCAAACAGAAACCCTAACCCTAACCCTAACCCTAACCCTAACCCTAATCCTAACCCTAACCCTAACCCTAACCCCAACCCTAACCCTAAACCTAACCCAAAACATAACCCAAACCGAAACCCTAACCCTAACCCTAACCCTAATCCTAACCCTAACCCTAAACCTAATCCTAGTCCTAACCCTAACCCTATCCCTAACCCTAACCCTAACCTTAAACCTTACCCAAACCCAAACTCTAAACCTAACTCTAATCGGAACCCTAACCCTAACCCTAACCCTAACCCTAACCCTAACCCTAACCGAAACACTAATCCTAAACCTAACCCTAACCCTAATGCTAACCCTAAACCTAATTGAAACTCAAACCCTAACCCTAATCCTAACCTGAACCGAAACCCTAACCCTAACCCTAAACCTAACCCAAAACATAATCCACACCGAAACCCTAACCCTAACCCTAACCCTAACCCAAACCCACACCGTAACCCTAACCCTAACCCAAACCCTAACACTAACTCTAATCCTACCCTTAAACCCTAACCCTAACCCTAACCATAACCCAAACCTAAAGCATAACCCTAACCATAACCCTAATCCAACCCCTAACCCTAACCCTAACTCTAACATAAACCCTAACCTAACCCTAACCCTAAAACTAACCCTAACCCAAACCCTAACCCTAACCCTAACCCTAACCCTAACCCAAACCGTAAGCCTAACCCTAATCCTAACCCTAATGCTAACCCTAAACCTAACCCTAACGCTAACCCTAGTCTTAACCCTAACCCTAAACCAAACCCTAACAAAAACCCTAAACCTAACCATGACCCTAAATCAAAACCTAAACCCAAACCTAACCCTACCCCTAACCCGAACCCAAACCCTAACCCAAAACCTAACCCTAACCCAAACCCTAACCCAAACCCAAACCCTAACCCTAAAGCTAACCCTAACCATAACCCTAACCCTAACCCTAATGCTAAACCTAACCATAACCCTAACCCTAACCCTAACCCTAAAACTAAACCTATCCCAAACCCTAACCTAACCCTAAACCTAACCCTAACTCAAAACCTAACTCTAACACTAACCCAAATCCTAAACCTAACCCTAAACCAAACCATAACCCAAATAATAACCCTAATCCTAACCCTAACCCTAAACCTCATCCTTATCCTAACCCTAACCCTAACCCTAACCCTAACACTAACCCTAATTCTAAACCTAACCCTAACCTTAACCCTAACCCTAACCCAAAACCAAACCCTAATCTTAACACAAACCCTAACCCTAATCCTAACCCTAACCGTAACCCTAACCCTAACCCTAACCCAAACCCTAACCCTAACCCTAATCCTAACCCAAACCCTAACCCTAACCCTAACCCAAACCCTAACCCTAACCGTAACCCTAACCCTAACCCTAACCCAAACCCTAACCCTAACCCTAATCCTAACCCAAACCCTAACCCTAACCCTAAAACAAACCCTAACCCTAACCCTAACCCTAACCCTAACCCTAACCCTAATCCTAACCCAAACCCTAACCCTAACCCTAACCCTAACTCAAACCCTAACCATAACCCTAACCCTAACCCAAACCCTAACCCTAACCCTAACCCTAACCCTAACCCAAACCCTAACCCTAACCCTAATCCTAACCCTAATGCTAACCCTAAACCTAACCATAACATAACTCTAGTCTTAACCCTAACCCTAACCCAAACCCTAACACTAACCCTAACCCTAACCATAACCCTAAATCAAACCCTAACCATCACCCTAACCCTAACCCTAACCCTAACCCTAACTGAAACACTTATCCTAAACCTAACCCTAACCCTAATGCTAACCCTAACCCTAAACCTAAACCTAACCCAAAACATAACCCAAGCCGAAACCCTAACCCTAACCCTAACCCTAACCCTAATCCTAACCCTAACCCTAACCCTAACCCCAACCCTAACCCTAAACCTAACCCAAAACATAACCCAAACCGAAACCCTAACCCTAACCCTAACCCTAACCCTAATCCTAACCCTAACCCTAAACCTAATCCTAGTACTAACCCTAACCCTATCCCTAACCCTAACCCTAACCTTAAACCTTACCCAAACCCAAACTCTAAACCTAACTCTAATCGGAACCCTAACCCTAACCCTAACCCTAACCCTAACCCTAACCGAAACACTAATCCTAAACCTAACCCTAACCCTAATGCTAACCCTAAACCTAATTCAAACTCAAACCCTAACCCTAATCCTAACCTGAACCGAAACCCTAACCCTAACCCTAAACCTAACCCAAAACATAACCCACACCGAAACCCTAACCCTAACCCTAACCCTAACCCAAACCCACACCGTAACCCTAACCCTAACCCAAACCCTAACACTAACCCTAATCCTACCCTTAAACCCTAACCCTAACCCTAACCATAACCCAAACCTAAAGCATAACCCTAACCATAACCCTAATCCAACCCCTAACCCTAACCCTAACTCTAACATAAACCCTAACCTAACCCTAACCCTAAAACTAACCCTAACCCAAACCCTAACCCTAACCCTAACCCTAACCCTAACCCAAACCCTAACCCTAATACTAACCCTAACCCTAAACCTAACCCTAACGCTAACCCTAGTCTTAACCCTAACCCTAAACCAAACCCTAACAAAAACCCTAAACCTAACCATGACCCCAAATCAAAACCTAAACCCAAACCTAACCCTACCCCTAACCCGAACCCAAACCCTAACCCAAAACCTAACCCTAACCCAAACCCTAACCCAAACCCAAACCCTAACCCTAAAGCTAACCCTAACCATAACCCTAACCCTAACCCTAATGCTAAACCTAACCATAACCCTAACCCTAACCCTAACCCTAAAACTAAACCTAACCCAAACCCTAACCTAACCCTAAACCTAACCCTAACTCAAAACCTAACTCTAACACTAACCCAAAACCTAACCCTAACCCTAACCCTAACCATAACCCAAAAAATAACCCTAAACCTAACCCGAACACAAACACTCATCCTAACTCTAACCGTAACCCTAACCCTAACCCTAACACTAACCCTAATTCTAAACCTAACCCTAACCTTAACCCTAACCCTAACCCAAAACCAAACCCTAATCTTAACACAAACCCTAACCCTAATCCTAACCCTAACCGTAACCCTAACCCTAACCCTAACCCAAACCCTAACCCTAACCCTAATCCTAACCCAAACCCTAACCCTAACCCTAACCCAAACCCTAACCCTAACCCTAACCCTAACCCTAACCCTAACCCAAACCCTAACCCTAACCCTAACCCTAACCCAAACCCTAACCCTAACCCTAACCCTAACCCTAACCCTAACCCTAACCCAAACCCTAACCCTAACCCTAACCCTACCCCTAACCCTAACCCTAACCCTAACTAAAACCCTAACCCTAACCCTAACCCGAACCCGAACCCAAACCCTAACCCTAACCCTAAACCTAACCCAAACCCTAAACCTAACCCTAACACTACTCCTAAACCAAACCCTAAATCTAACCCTAATCCTAAACCTAATCCTAACTCTAAACCTAACCCTAACGCTAACCCAAACCCTCACACTAACACTAAGCTTAACCCTAACACTAACACAAAACCTAACCCTAACACTAACCCTAATTCTAACTAAAACCCAAACCCTAACACTAACCCTAACCCAAACCCTAATAATAACCCTAAACCTAAACCTAACCCCTAATCCTAACCCTAACCCTAACCCAAACCCTAACCCTAACCCTAACTCAAACCCTAATAATAACCCTAAACCTAAACCTAACCACTAATCCTAACCCTAACCCTAACCCAAACCCTAACCCTAACCCTAACCCTAACCGAAACACTAATGCTAAACCTTACCCTAACCCTAATGCTAACCCTAAACCTAATTCAAACTCAAACTCTAACCCTAATCCTAACCCGATCCGAAACCCTAACCCTAACCCTAAACCTGACCCAAAACATAACCCACACCGAAACCCTGAACCTAACCCTAACCCTAACCAAAACCCACACCGTAAGCCTAACCCTAACCCAAACCCTAACACCAACCCTAATCCTACACTTAAACCCTAACCCTAACCCTAACCATAAACCAAACCTAAAGCCTAACCCTAACCCTAATCCTAAAACTCACAATAACCATAACCCTAATCCAACCCATAACCCTAAACCTAACTCTAACCCAAACCCTAACCTAAACCTAACCCTAACCCAAACCCAAACCCTAACCCTAACCCTAACTCTAACCCAAATCCTAACACTCACCCAAACCCTAACCCTAACCCAAACCTAAACCATAACCCAAATACTAACCCTAATCCTAACCCTAACCTTAACCCTCATCCTTATCCTAACCCTAACCCTAACCCTTACGCTAGCTCAAACCCAACCTCTAAAACTTCCCTAATCCGAACGCTAACTGTAATCCTAATCCTAACCGTAAACCTAATCCTAACCCAACACCTAACCCTCACCCTAACTCTAACCCAAACCCGAACCCTAACCCTAACCCTAACCCAAATCCTAACCCTAACCCTAACCCTAACCCTAACCCAAACCCTAACCCTAATCCAAACCCTAACGCAAAACCAAACCCTAATCCTAACACTAAACTTAACCCAAAACCTCACCCTAACCCTAACCCTAACCCTAAATTTAACCATAACAATAACCCTAACCGTAAACCACACCGAAACCTAAACCGTAAACTTTACCCTAATCGTAACTCAAACCCTAACCCTAACCCAAATCCAAACCCTAAATTTTGCACTAACCCTAGCCCTAACACTAACCCAAATTCAAACCTAAGCCTAACCCTAACCCAAAACCT
>JAJHUQ010000040.1:3827500-3832500 GCA_035773235.1 Eospalax fontanierii | reverse complement strand
ATCCTAACCCTAACCCTAACCGTAACCTTAACCCTAACCCTAATTCTAACCCTAACCCTAACCCTAACCGTAACCCTAACCCTAACCCTAACCCTAACCCAAACCCAAACCCTGATCTTAACACAAACCCTAACCCTAATCCTAACCCTAACCCTAACCAGACCCTAACCCTAACCCTAACCCTAACCCTAACCCTAACCCTAACCCAAACCCTAACCCTAACCCTAACCCTAACCCAAACCCTAACCCTAACCTTAATCCTAACCCTAATGCTAACCCTAAACCTAACCCTAACACTTACCCTACTCCTAACCGTAACCCTAACCCAAACCCTAACACTAACCCTAACCCTAACCTTAACCCTAAATCAAACCCTTACCCTAACGCTAACCCGAACCCAAACCCTAACCCTAAAAATAAACCCTAACTGAAACACTTATCCTAAACCTAACCCTAACCCTAATGCTAACCCTAAACCTAATTCAAACTCAAACCCTAACCCTAATCCTAACCCAACCCAAACCCTAAACCTAACCCTAAAACTAACCCAAAACATAACCGAAACCGAAACCGTAACCCTAACCCTAACCCTAACCCTAATCCTAACCCTAACCATAACCCTAACCCTAACCGTAACCCTAACCCTAACCCAACCCCTAACCCTCAACATAACTCTAACCCAAATCCGACTCTAACCATAACCCTAACCCAAATCCTAACCCGAACCCTAACCCTAACCCTAACCCAAACCCTAACCCTAACCCAAACCCTAACCCAAACCCAAACCCTAACCCTAAAGCTAACCCTAACCATAACCCTAACCCTAACCCTAATGCTAAACCTAACCATAACCCTAACCCTAACCCTAACCCTAAAACTAACCCTAACCCAAACCCTAACCCTAACCCTAACCCTAACCCTAACCCAAACCGTAAGCCTAACCCTAATCCTAACCCTAATGCTAACCCTAAACCTAACCCTAACGCTAACCCTAGTCTTAACCCTAACCCTAACCCAAACCCTAACAAAAACCCTAACCCTAACCCTAACCCTAAATCAAAACCTAAACCTAAACCTAACCCTAACCCGAACCCAAACCCTAACCCAAACCCTAACCCTAACCCAAACCCTAACCCAAACCCAAACCCTAACCCTAAAGCTAACCCTAACCATAACCCTAACCCTAACCCTAATGCTAAACATAACCATAACCCTAACCCTAACCCTAACCCTAAAACTAACCCTAACCCAAACCCTAACCTAACCCTAAACCTAACCCTAACTCAAAACCTAACTCTAACACTAACCCAAATCCTAACCCTAAACCTAAACCAAACCATAACATAAATAATAACCCTAATCCTAACCCTAACCCTAACCCTCATCCTTATCCTAACCCTAACCCTAACCCTAACCTTAACACTAACCCTAATTCTAAACCTAACCCTAACCTTAACCCTAACCCTAACCCAAAACCAAACCCTAATCTTAACACAAACCCTAACCCTAATCCTAACCCTAACCGTAACCCTAACCCTAACCCTAACCCAAACCCTAACCCTAACCCTAATCCTAACCCAAACCCTAACCTAACCCTAACCCAAACCCTAACCCTAACCCTAACCCTAACCCTAACCCTAACCCTAACCCTAACCCAAACCCTAACCCTAACCCTAACCCTAACCCTAACCCTAACCCAAACCCTAACCCTAACCCTAACCCTACCCCTAACCCTAACCCTAACCCTAAATCAAACCCTAACCCTAACCCTAACCCGAACCCGAACCCAAACCCTAACCCTAACCCTAAACCTAACCCAAACCCTAAACCTAACCCTAACACTACTCCTAAACCAAACCCTAAATCTAACCCTAATCCTAAACCTAATCCTAACTCTAAACCTAACCCTAACGCTAACCCAAACCCTCACAATAACACTAAGCTTAACCCTAACACTAACACAAAACCTAACCGTAACACTAACCCTAATTCTAACTAAAACCCAAACCCTAACACTAACCCTAACCCAAACCCTAATAATAACAATAAACCTAAACCTAACCCCTAATCCTACCCCTAACCCTAACCCAAACCCTAACCCTAACCCTAACCCTAACCGAAACACTAATCCTAAACCTTACCCTAACCCTAATGCTAACCCTAAACCTAATTCAAACTCAAACTCTAACCCTAATCCTAACCCGATCCGAAACCCTAACCCTAACCCTAAACCTAACCCAAAACATAACCCACACCGAAACCCTAACCCTAACCCTAACCCTAACTCTAACCCAAACCCTAACCTAACCCTATACCTAACCCTAACTCAAACCCTAACTCTAACACTAACCCAAACCCTAACCCTAACCCTAACCCTAACCCAAACCATAACCCAAATACTAACACTAATCGTAACCCTAACCCTAACCCTCATCCTTATCCTAACCCTAACCCTAACCCTAACCTTAACCCTAACCCTAATTCTAACCCTAACCCTAACCCTAACCCTAACCCTAACCCTAACCCTAACCCAAACCCAAACCCTGATCTTAACACAAACCCTAACCCTAATCCTAACCCTAACCCTAACCAGACCCTAACCCTAACCCTAACCCTATCCCTAACCCTAACCCTAACCCAAACCCTAACCCTAACCCTAACCCTAACCCAAACCCTAACCCTAACCTTAATCCTAACCCTAATGCTAACCCTAAACCTAACCCTAACACTTACCCTACTCCTAACCGTAACCCTAACCCAAACCCTAACAGTAACCCTAACCCTAACCTTAACCCTAAATCAAACCCTTACCCTAACCCTAACCCGAACCCAAACCCTAACCCTAACCCTAACCCTAACTGAAACACTTATCCTAAACCTAACCCTAACCCTAATGCTAACCCTAAACCTAATTCAAACTCAAACCCTAACCCTAATCCTAACCCAACCCAAACCCTAAACCTAACCCTAAAACTAACCCAAAACATAACCGAAACCGAAACCGTAACCCTAACCATAACCCTAACCCTAATCCTAACCCTAACCATAACCCTAACCCTAACCGTAAGCCTAACCCTAACCCAACCCCTAACCCTCAACATAACTCTAACCCAAATCCGACTCTAACCATAACCCTAACCCAAATCCTAACCCGAACCCTAACCCTAACCCTAACCCAAACCCTAACCCTAACCCAAACCCTAACCCAAACCCAAACCCTAACCCTAAAGCTAACCCTAACCATAACCCTAACCCTAACCCTAATGCTAAACCAAACCATAACCCTAACCCTAACCCTAACCCTAAAACTAACCCTAACCCAAACCCTAACCCTAACCCTAACCCTAACCCTAGCCCAAGCCGTAAGCCTAACCCTAATCCTAACCCTAATGCTAACCCTAAACCTAACCCTAACGCTAACCCTAGTCTTAACCCGAACCCTACCCCAAACCCTAACAAAAACCCTAACCCTAACCCAAACCTAAATCAAAACCTAAACCTAAACCTAACCCTAACCCGAACCCAAACCCTAACCCAAACCCTAACCCTAACCCTAACCCTACCCCTATCCCTAACCCTAACCCTAACTCAAACCCTAACCCTAACCCTTACCCGAACCCGAACCCAAACCCTAACCCTAACCCTAAACCTAACCCAAACCCTAAACCTAACCCTAACACTACTCCTAAACCAAACCCTAAATCTAACCCTAATCCTAAACCTAATCCTAACTCTAAACCTAACCCTAACGCTAACCCAAACCCTCACAATAACACTAAGCTTGACCGTAACACTAACACAAAGCCTAACCCTAACACTAACCCTAATTCTAACTAAAACCCAAACCCTAACACTAACCCTAACCCAAACCCTAATAATAACCCTAAACCTAAACCTAACCCCTAATCCTACCCCTAACCCTAACCCAAACCCTAACCCTAACCCTAACCCTAACCGAAACACTAATCCTAAACCTTACCCTAACCCTAATGCTAACCCTAAACCTAATTCAAACTCAAACTCTAACCCTAATCCTAACCCGATCCGAAACCCTAACCCTAACCCTAAACCTAACCCAAAACATAACCCCCACCGAAACCCTAAGCCTAACCCTAACCCTAAGCAAAACCCACACCGTAAGCCTAACCCTAACCCAAACCCTAACACTAACCCTAATCCTACACTTAAACCCTAACCCTAACCCTAACCATAAACCAAACGTAAAGCCTAACCCTAACCCTAATATTAAAACTAACCGGAACCATAACCCTAATCCAACCCATAACCCTAAACCTAACTCTAACCCAAACCCTAACCTAAACCTAAACCTAACCCAAACCCAAACCCTAACCCTAACCCTAACTCTAACCCAAATCCTAACACTAACCCAAACCCTAACCCTAACCCAAACCTAAACCATAACCCAAATACTAACCCTAATCCTAACCCTAACCCTAACCCTCATCCTTATCCTAACCCTAACCCTAACCCTTACCCTTACCCAAACCCAAACTCTAAAACTAACCCTAATCCGAACGCTAACTGTAATCCTAATCCTTACCGTAAACCTAATCCTACCCCAACACCTAACCCTCACCCTAACTCTAACCCAAACCCGAACCCTAACCCTAACCCTAACCCAAATCCTAACCCTAACCCTAACCCTAACCCTAACCCAAACCCTAAGCCTAATCCAAACCCTAACGCAAAACCAAACCCTAATCCTAACCCTAAACTTAACCCAAAACCTCAGCCTAACCCTAACCCTAACCCTAAACTTAACCATAACAATAACCCTAACCGTAAACCACACCGAAACCTAAACCGTAAACTTTACCCTAATCGTAACTCAAACCCTAACCCTAACCCAAATCCAAACCCTAAATTTTACACTAACCCTAGCCCTAACACTAACCCAAATTCAAACCTAAGCCTAACCCTAACCCAAACCCTAACCCTAATCCTAACCCTAACCCTAACCCTAACCCTACCCCAAACCC
>JAJHUQ010000040.1:3820000-3822500 GCA_035773235.1 Eospalax fontanierii | reverse complement strand
AACCCAAATCCTAACCCGACCCCTAACCCTAACCCTAACCCAAACCGTAACCCTAACCCAAACCCTAACCCAAACCCAAACCCTAACCCTAAAGCTAACCCTAAGCATAACCCTAACCCTAACGCTAATGCTAAGCCTAACCATAACCCTAATCCTAACCCTAAAACTAACCCTAACCCAAACCCTAACCCTAACCCTAACCCTAACCCTAACCCAAACCGTAAGCCTAACCCTAATCCTAACCCTAATGCTAACCCTAAACCTAACACTAACGCTAACCCTAGTCTTAACCCTAACCCTAACCCAAACCCTAACAAAAACCCTAACCCTAACCCTAACCCTAAATCAAAACCTAAACCTAAACCTAACCCTAACCCGAACCCAAACCCTAACCCAAACCCTAACCCTAACCCAAACCCTAACCCAAACCCAAACCCTAACCCTAAAGCTAACCCTAACCATAACCCTAACCCTAACCCTAATGCTAAATATAACCATAACCCTAACCCTAACCCTAACCCTAAAACTAACCCTAACCCAAACCCTAACCTAACCCTAAACCTAACCCTAACTCAAAACCTAACTCTAACACTAACCCAAATCCTAACCCTAACCCTAAACCAAACCATAACATAAATAATAACCCTAATCCTAACCCTAACCCTAACCCATACCCTCATCCTTATCCTAACCCTAACCCTAACCCTAACCTTAACACTAACCCTAATTCTAAACCTAACCCTAACCTTAACCCTAACCCTAACCCAAAACCAAACCCTAATCTTAACACAAACCCTAACCCTAATCCTAACCCTAACCGTAACCCTAACCCTAACCCTAACCCAAACCCTAACCCTAACCCTAATCCTAACCCAAACCCTAACCTAACCCTAACCCAAACCCTAACCCTAACCCTAACCCTAACCCTAACCCAAACCCTAACCCTAACCCTAACCCTAACCCAAACCCTAACCCTAACCCTAACCCTAACCCTAACCCTATCCCTAACCCAAACCCTAACCCTAACCCTAACCCTACCCCTAACCCTAACCCTAACCCTAACTCAAACCCTAACCCTAACCCTAACCCGGACCCGAACCCAAACCCTAACCCTAACCCTAAACCTAACCCAAACCCTAAACCTAACCCTAACACTACTCCTAAACCAAACCCTAAATCTAACCCTAATCCTAAACCTAATCCTAACTCTAAACCTAACCCTAACGCTAACCCAAACCCTCACAATAACACTAAGCTTAACCCTAACACTAACACAAAACCTAACCCTAACACTAACCCTAATTCTAACTAAAACCCAAACCCTAACACTAACCCTAACCCAAACCCTAATAATAACCCTAAACCTAAACCTAACCCCTAATCCTACCCCTAACCCTAACCCAAACCCTAACCCTAACCCTAACCCTAACCGAAACACTAATCCTAAACCTTACCCTAACCCTAATGCTAACCCTAAACCTAATTCAAACTCAAACTCTAACCCTAATCCTAACCCGATCCGAAACCCTAACCCTAACCCTAAACCTAACCCAAAACATAACCCCCACCGAAACCCTAAGCCTAACCCTAACCCTAAGCAAAACCCACACCGTAAGCCTAACCCTAACCCAAACCCTAACACTAACCCTAATCCTACACTTAAACCCTAACCCTAACCCTAACCATAAACCAAACCTAAAGCCTAACCCTAACCCTAATATTAAAACTAACCGTAACCATAACCCTAATCCAACCCATAACCCTAAACCTAACTCTAACCCAAACCCTAACCTAAACCTAACCCTAACCCAAACCCAAACCCTAACCCTAACCCTAACTCTAACCCAAATCCTAACACTAACCCAAACCCTAACCCTAACCCAAACCTAAACCATAACCCAAATACTAACCCTAATCCTAACCCTAACCCTAACCCTCATCCTTATCCTAACCCTAACCCTAACCCTTACCCTTACCCAAACCCAAACTCTAAAACTAACCCTAATCCGAACGCTAACTGTAATCCTAATCCTAACCGTAAACCTAATCCTAACCCAACACCTAACCCTCACCCTAACTCTAACCCAAACCCGAACCCTAACTCTAACCCTAACCCAAATCCTAACCCTAACCCTAACCCTAACCCTAACCCAAACCCTAAGCCTAATCCAAACCCTAACGCAAAACCAAACCCTAATCCTAACCCTAAACTTAACCCAAAACCTCAGCCTAACCCTAACCCTAACCCTAAACTTAACCATAACAATAACCCTAACCGTAAACCACACCGAAACCTAAACCGTAAACTTTACCCAAATCGTAACTCAAACCCTAACCCTAACCCAAATCCAAACCCTAAATTTTACACTAACCCTAGCCCTAACACTAACCCAAATTCAAACCTAAGCCTAACCCTAACCCAAACCCTAACCCTAATCCTAACCCTAACCCTAACCCTAACCCTACCCCAAACCCGAACTCTAACCCTAACCGTAACCCA